>VJMH01000520.1:0-10983 GCA_009835185.1 Aphanomyces stellatus
TGCGACTGCCACGCATGGACGTGGGCGTGCCGCGCCACCTTGTCCTTGGAGTAGCTCGTGTGGTCGATCATGTCGTTGCGTTTCTCAAAGCCCGTCTCGCGCGTGCAGTGTGGAATCGCCAAGTGACCAGAGTACATGGTCAGGACACCATAGTGCCATCGAGGCCAGCCAGCGACGCCGCCATCTTTGTCGTCGGCCGAGAATTCGTTCTCGTGAAGGTGGTTGATGATGTCCATGCTCAACTTGCCGCACTCGCGGATCATCTTGGCGGGGCCGTACCACGTCGACCCAATGTCACGAACCAACGACGTCGTCAAGTTCAACTTCAACCCGATGCTGTGGAGTCGGTCGCATGTGTCGTAGCCGTCAAAGCAGTAGCCACCAACACTCCCAACGGTCAATTTCGTCGGCCGCCACGTGGCAAAGACGGGGGTGAAGAACGTGTCAATATCACAACGAAGGAGCCAATCGTATGGCTCGGTCGCGATGTGGTCCACCGCGACGACGTTGATCGAGTCGGCAAAGCGGTAGTTGAACGTGTCCGAGTGCACTTTGACGTAGGTGGGTACAATCCAACAGCGATTAGGGTCCGTGGGACTCGCGCGAACGCCTACACGACAGCCCAACTCGTCCAAGAGGGGTACGTGTCCATCTGAAAAGACCACAATGTCCATGCGCCAGAGCGGGGGTTGGAATGGGAGCATCTCGCGCCAGCTCCGATGGAACCACCGAAACTCGGTCTGGAACTTCGCGGCGCCCGTCTTGGGGAAGTATATCACGGCCGCGCGGACAAACGACGCGTTCAACCCATTGGTCAGGAGCGACCCGACGGAACGGGTGGCTCTGAGCGCTTGGTACATGGCGTGGCCTTGTACGGTCGTGCGGTCCAGCGTCGCCACATCCACGTGCGAATACCCTTCTTCGCGGAACGTCATCTTGCTGAAGTCTTTGTCGCGTGCCAATGTCGGCTGGAGATGCGCGTGCTTGGACACGCGTTCCGTCGTCGTCGAAGCGTAATCGAGCATGTTTGGATTCGAGTCGAAGCCGACGTCCCGCGTACAGTGCTGCAGGGCAATGTGGATGGCGTAGTTGTGCAAAATACCAAAGTGCCAGTGGGGCCAGCCAGCACTGGCCAACACGTAATAGTCGTGGCTGCGCTCCGTCGCGTTGAATTCGTGGTCGTGGAGGTGGCGCATGACGCGCATGGTTAGCTGCGCGCACTCGCGGACGACAGATGTCGGACCGTACCACGTCGAACCCAACGCCATCTCGTTGGCTCTTGTGAGATTCAAAGCTAGCGAAATGCGTCCAAGGCGGTCGCAGGTCGTCTCACCGGCAAAGCAATAGCCGCCCGACCGTCCAACTGTCAATCGCAGCGGTTTCCATGTAGCAAACACACGTGTGAAGATCGTGTCTGGGTCTGTGCGCAAGAGCCAGTCGTACGGCAGCGTCGCAGCGTGATCCAGTGCGACAACGTTGAAGAGGTTGCTGTGGGTGCTGAAGAACGCGGCCGAGTCGATTGACTTGTAGTGTGGCACAACGATGCACCGGTTTGCATCCTGCGGCCCTTGACGAATGGCCAGCGTGCAACCAAGCTCGTCCAGCAATGGCAACGACGCTTCCTCGACAAACACGACCAGGTCCATGCGCCACATGGGCGGTTGATGGGCTACCATGTCGGCCCAACTCGCGTGGAACCAGCGGAATTCGTCTTCGTCGATGGGCTCCCGCGTCGATGTCAAGTAGACGACGGCGGCGCGCACGAATGGCTTGTCGTGGCCTCTCGTGAGACTGGCGTCGGGTACTTCGTTGGCTTGGAGGGCCACTTGGAGGGCAAAGTGGTGCACGCGGGTCGCGTCGAGTAGGTCTGGGTTGATCGTGCCGTAGGTCCCTCGATGGAATTTCGACTTGGAGAAATCGGACGTTGCCAAGGGCCACGTGCGCAAGAACGCATGGCGTATGACGTCATCTTGGGCATGCGTTGGGTAGTCGAGGAGGTCGTCGCGCTTGTCAAAGCCACCGGCGGCGGCGGTGCAATCGTGGATGGCCAAGTGCCCAGCGTAGTGCGTCAAGGCCCCATAGTGCCACGATGGCCAGCCAGCATGGCGGAGGTGGTAAAACTCGGGCGACTTTTCCGTTGCGTTGAATTCATGGGCGTGCAAGTGCGCAATGATGTCCATGCTGCGTTTGGCGCAGGCGCGCACGAGGTCCGCCGGACCGTACCACGTAGGGCCGACGTCGTCGACAATGGAGGGATCGGCCAGACGCAGGGTCTTTGCAATGCCCGAGAGCCTCTCGCAGGTGGTTTCAAAGCAGTAGCTACCTGCGCTCCCGACCGTCAATTGGTTGGGTTTCCACGTTGCAAAGAGGGGCGTGAAGAACGTGTCGAGGTCAGTGCGCACGATCCAGTCGTAGGACCTCGTGGCCGCGTGGTTTAGGGACGCCACGTTGATCGAGTCGGCAAATGCAAACCCAAAGCTCGCGTTTTGGTCGAGCACTTTGACGTACGAATTGACGACAATGCATCGACTCGCCTCGTCGTTCGTTTGTCGGATGGACGACGTGCAGCCTAACTCTGCCAGCGGAGGCACGTCGCCGTCCGTGAAGACCACCAAGTCTGTGCGCCAAGCTGGTGGCTGATGCAGAATCATTTTTTCCCAGCTCAAATGAAACCATCGAAATTCTTGAAGGAATTTCGCGGATGCGTTGTCGCTTGGCAAATAGACCACGGCCGCCCGGACAAATGTCTCGTTGACGCCGTTTGCAAACGTCACTCGTGGCAGCGAAACGGCATTGCTGTTGGCGGCGACTGCCATGAAGCTCGCATATCCATTGACGCGATTTTGCTTGAACGATGCCAGGTCTATCTTGTCGTACGCCCCGGCGCGGTACTTGAGGATGGAAAAGTCGCCTTCGTTGCTCAAAGGCGGGCGCAAATGGGGATGGCTCAGAATATCGTCCGTCGAGAGCGTGGAAAAGTCAATCAGATCGTTGCGTTTATCAAACCCAACGTCTCGTGTGCAGTGGTGCATGGCAATGTGATTCGCGTAGAGATGCAGGACGCCGTAATGCCATCGAGGCCAGCCCGCGGCCCCATACGCCACGCTTCGTTCTTCCGGGGTGAATTCGTTTTCATGCAGATATTGCATCACATCCATGCTCAGCTTAGCACAGGATTGTATGAGCGCTGCGGGGCCGTACCACGTCGCGCCAACGTCGACGTCGGTCGGGGCGGTCAAGTTCATCTTGAGACTGACGCGCTTGAGTCGGTCGCAAGTTGGTTGGCCGTCAAAGCAGTAGCCAGCCGTGCCAAATGTCAGCTTTGATGGCTTCCACGTGGCAAACGCAGGCGTGAGAAACGTTTCCGTTGTCGTGCCCATGAGAGAGTCGTAATCGTGTGTCGCGAGATGCGTCACTGCCAGCACATTGACAGAATCGGCAAACGTTGTGTCAAACTCGACCAAGCGTGCGGATTTGTAGCTCGTGGCCACGACACATCGATTGGCTTCGGTGCGTGTTTTTCGAACTTGGGACGTGCAGCCCAGACCCATCAAGAATGGCGTCGAGCGCCTGTCGGTCGTAAAAACAACGATGTCGGTGCGCCATTTGAGTGGCTGGTGTTTCACCATTTCGAGCCAGCTTGCGTGAAACCAACGAAACTGGCTCTCGAAATTCGTGTCTCCACTTGGCAGGTACAACACGACCGCACGGACAAACGGGTCGTCCAGTCCCTTGGGTATAATCGGACGTCGCTTCGAATCGAGCGCCATGTACATGGCGTAGTTGCTGACTTTGCCGAGATTCAGGTCGGGCAATTGAACGTCGTCGTATGAGCCATTGCGGAACAGAAACTTACTAAAACGTTTCGCGTTCTGTCGCGTGTGAAGATGCGGGTGCCGGGCCGTGGGGCCATCTGAAAACGTTTGGAAATCGAGCAAATCGTCGCGTTTGTCAAAGCCCGTCTCGCGCGTGCAGTGGGGAATGGCCAGATGGCCCGAGTACATGGTCAGGACGCCATAGTGCCACCGCGGCCAGCCCACGATCTGTTTGTTGTACGCTTTGCTTTTTTCCGTGTCGTTGAATTCATGCAAGTGCAAGTGGTTGATTACTTGCATGCTGAGCTTACCACATGCTTGGATCATTTTTGCAGGCCCATACCACGTCGAGCCAATGTCGTTGACGGGCGAGACGGTCAAGTTGAGCTTTGTTGCGATGCCTTTCAATCGGTCGCACGTGTTGTAGCCGTTGAAACAATAGCCACCGACACTTCCGACGGTGAATTTCAGGGGCTTCCACGTGGCAAACGCAGGCGTCAAGAACGTGTCAATGTCCGTGCGCAAGATCCAATCGTACGGCTCGGTCGCAGCATGCTCGACGGCGACCACATTGATCGAGTCAGCAAAGCCATAGTCAAACTCCTTGGAACGCACTTTTTTGTACGTCTTGACGAGGATGCAACGGTTGGGCTCGTCCGGTGACGTGCGCAGCTGCGTTGTGCAGTCGAGGTCGTCCCAGAGAGACAGTTCACCGTCTGTGAAGATCACAATGTCCGTGCGCCATGCCAACGGCTGATGCGGTGTCATGGCGCGCCAGCTGCGGTGGAACCAGCGCATCTCTTGCTGAAACTTGGTGTCACCCGTGCTGGGCAAGTACACGACAGCCGCGCGGACAAACGTCTCGTTGAGGCCGTTGTCAAAATTCAATGGTGCTAATTCGGCCAATTTTTGTGCAGCTACTGCTGTGAGAAGTGCAAACTCCTTGACGGTCTTGGGGTTGAGATGGGTCATGTTGACGTCATTGTACTTTTGGAGACGGAATTTGACGGAACTGAAATCCTCGTCGGTCGATTGTCGCGCGCGTAGATGGGCATGTTTTGAGACAGCGTCCTTGGAAAGCGTTGAAAAGTCAATCATGTCGTCCCGCTTCTGGTAGTCTCCACCCGTACAATGGGGAATCGCCATGTGACCAGCGTACATGTGGAGCACACCGTAGTGCCAGTGAGGCCAGCCCGCGACCTTCCACTTGTAGTACTCTAGCGATCGCTCCTCGACCGTGAATTCGTTTGTGTGGAGGTGGAGCATGAGTTTCACCGTCAGCTTGGCGCACGCACGAACGATTTTCGCAGGGCCATACCACGTCGCGCCAATGTCGTCCGTTCGCCCAACAGTCCGGTTGAGTTTGAGTTTGAGGCCCACTTGGTCGAGGCGTCCACACGTGGGTTCACCGGCAAAGCAGTAGCCGCCAGACGTACCCACTGTAAAGGTTTCGGGTTTCCATTTGGCAAAGGCTGGTCCCAAGAATGTCTCGGTGTCCGTCCGTAAGATCCAGTCGTAGGGATCCATGACGTTGTCGTCGGTGTCACTGGCCATAATGTTGATCGTGTCGGCCAGTGGGAATTCAAACGACCCTTCCGACACGATGGACACGTAATCAGGTACGACAATGCACTGGTTTGGCTCGTCACGGCTGCGGCGTCGAGTGGTCGTACAGCCCAATTCCTTCAGAAATGGATGCTCTGTCGACGTGAACACGACCAAATCCGTGCGCCACAATGGAGGTTGTGCGTTTTGCATCTGCAACCAACTCAAATGGAACCACCGGAATTCGCCAATGCCCGAGCCGTCCGACGCAAGGTAGACCACCGCGGCGCGAACAAACGACTCAGTGATTCCATTTTGCAGTTGTTTGTCCGCTTGGAGTTGTTTCGACTGGAGCGCCATGTACATGGCATGGTCACTCACGATGGATCGGTCTAGCTTGGTCGTGTCCACGTCGTCGTAGTCGCCCTCCTTGAAGCGGAATTTGGAGAAGCGGTTGTAGCTCTGACGGGCATGTGTGTGGGCGTGGGCAGTCACGGATGTATTTTCAAACGTCGGATAGTCGAGCATGTCGTTCCACTTGTCAAAACCACCCGTGTCTTTTGTGCAATGTGGAATCGCAATGTGCCCAGAATACATGGTCAAGACCCCATAATGCCACCGTGGCCAACCTGCAACCCTTGCGACCGCGTACTCGGGGCTCTTCTCCGTCTCGTTGAATTCATGGAGATGGAGATGGTTGATCACGCGCATGCTGAGCTTCCCGCACGCATGGATCGTTTTCGTTGGGCCGTACCACGTCGAGCCCACGTCATCAACAGTCGGGTCTGTCAGACTGAGTTTCCGCGCGATGCCTCGAAGCCGATCGCACGTGTCGAGCCCGTCAAAGCAGTAGCCACCAACACTGCCAACGGTGAAGCGCAGTGGCTTCCACGTTGCAAACGTCGGGGTGAAGAACGTGTCAATGTCCGAGCGGAGGATCCAGTCGTAGGGCTCCGTGGCCGCGTGGTCGATCGCAACGACGTTGATCGAGTCGGCAAAGCCATAGTCAAACTCTTTGGACTTGACTTTCTCATACCCCAGCACGAGGATGCAACGATCAGGGTCGTCGGGTGACTGACGGAGTCCAGTCGTGCAGTTGAGTTCTTTCCAAAGTGGCAGCACTCCGTCCGTAAAGATGACAATGTCCATGCGCCATCTTGGAGGTTGGTGTTGGAGCATGTCTAGCCAGCTCGCATGGAACCATCGGAATTCAGTTTGGAATTTCGCATCGCCATTTGACGGGAGGTAGATCACGGCCGCGCGGACAAAGGGTTCGGTGAGCCCATGGCGGAAGCTCATGTCGGTCATGTCTGGGTTCGCTGCCAACGCGACGTCTGTGGCAAAGTCACTCGCGACGGAGAGATTCAAAAACGCGGGTTTCTTCGTGCTGCCTGTGTGGAACGCAAACAAATTGAAGCCAGAGAAACTCATGCCAGCTTCGAGATGCACCATCGTGTCGATGGCTCGCCTGGACGATGTCGGCACTGCCAGCACATCAGGGCGCACGTCAATGTCGTTGTCATCTCCAAGACATTGCTGCAGCGCGATATGACCAGCGTACATCCCAAGCAACGAGAAATCCCATTCGGGGTACCCCCGTCGCCCACTCACAAACGCGGGACTCTTCTCGTGGTCGGTGAATTCGACCGACGCGAGGTGGTCCATCGTTTCGACGGTGCGCTTGGCACACGATTGCATGGCTCGTGCGGGGCCGTACCAAGTCGATCCAAAGTTATGGCGGCGCAATGGGTGCGGCAGACCAAGCGATTCGCGCACGCGTTCGAGGCGGGTGCAAGTGGATGACGACGCCACGCAGTAAGGCTCGGCTGCGTGGCCGACCGTAAACCGTTTGGGGACCCACGTGGCAAAACGGGGCGTCACAAACGTATCCACGTCCGTGCGGAGAAGCCATTCGTACTGCTCGAGCGCGGGGTGGCCTGCGAGGAAATGGAGCGCGAGGCGGTCGGCGCCGCCGCCCACGACGGGGGTCGTCGCAGTCGCATTGAGAACCAGAATGCACCGATTCGGTTCACGTTTCGTCGTTCGGACGGGAGTTGGTTTGCAGCCGAGGTGGTCAAAGAGGGGCGACATGGTGTCGGCCACAACGATGAGATCCGTGCGCCAGGACGAGGGTTCGGAGAGGGCCTGCCAGCTGCGATGGAGCCAGCGGAGCTCGGACTGACCCGTTCGGTACGAGTCAAAAGGGAACGCCACGACGATGGCACGCACAAGAGTGGAGCGTAGACCTCCATTCGCTTGGTCTTCCCCTTGGGTGATGGCAGGTCGAGCGGCGGACAAGGCCGTGTAGGCCATGTGTAGAGCAAACGATTTGACGATGGACGTATCGTGGGCAGCGTCGTCATTCATGAGATCGACGAGGAACGTTCCGTGGGGTCGCAAGTGCGCCTGCTGCGTGAGGGGAGTGATCATCGCGGTGGAGACATCGAGCATGGACGGTTGTGTGTCCACTTGCCCGTCGGTGCATTCGTCCATCGTAAAGAGGCTCGCGAGTTGGGGAAGATTGGTATATTCCCAGACAGATTCGTTGAATGACCGCTTCTGGAGCAATTCCATGAGCTTGACGGTCAAGAGACCGCAGGACTGGATGACGTCGGCTGGGCCGTACCACGTGGGGCCGTAGTCACGGAGGAGCGATGTCGCAATGTCGCTGGACGAATCCAAGTCGCGGTTGAAGAGGAGCGAAAAGAGGCGCGCCGTTGTGTTCCATGTGGGTGGTGTTGGACTACCTCCGACTGTAAACGTCGTTGGCTTCCACGTTGCAAACGCGGGCGCGAGCAGCGTGTTGGGGTTGGTTAGCATCAACCAGTCGTACGTGGCAATCATGTCTCTCGATGTCAATGCTTCGGTGATGTGTACAATGGGGAACTCGAGGTGGAACGAGGGAAGTTGGGTCTTTCTGGGGTCTTGCTCGAGGACGAAACACTGATTGGGGTCGTGAGGATGCGCCCGCGTCGGCGATTTCGAGCAATGCAGGTCAGCGGGAAGCTTCGCATCGCCGTCTGTGACAACAATGATGTCTGTGCGCCAAGTTCCAGGTTGATGCTGCACCATAGTCTTCCAACTCGCGTGGAACCATCGAAACTCGTCGGCGGCGTCAAAGCCGCTGTCGCTCGGGAGGTAGACGACGGCGGCCCTGACGAACGATACTTCGTGCCGTCCATTGTCGTTGAGGCCGTCCAGTGCGAAGGCACTGTAGAGTACTTGGAGGACGAGGCAGCATGCGATCATGGCGCCAACGAAGAGGAAAGTCCATCGCCGCCTTGCAAAGGGAGCCGCCATGGGAGTTTGATTCTGAAAATCTCCCTGGAAGCAATCACTCGGGCCAATCAGAGATCAGCATGCCGACCACGACGAAACTCCGCAGGATAGAAGCTAGAACATCCGGACACATCCGGTTAATTTCGCTGTTATCGACAAAGATGGTCATGATCATTCCGATGAATCGGGCATCCCTCTTTCGTCAATACTACGAAGTAGTATTTTCACCTTGGGTTTTGTATGTTTATGTACTGCCTGTCGACATATGTGTCGACGTCCAACTTATGAGACCAGGGAAAGGCGATTGAGCGAACTCAGATGCCCATTGTCGTTCATTCTTACCTGGCTTCACCCTGGACACCTGCCCTGGATGGCCTTGGAACTCTTTTCTCCAAGGAGTGACCTCTCAAGCCCAAGCGCAACACCGCAGTGAAACGTTTCGACCAGATACCTGTACACGTTGGGTGCCAAGTGTACAGACCAGAGCACCGGGACAGTCCAAACACGAACACGACATCCGGATAATTAGATAGTACCCCGGAGTACCTACTAGTACACCTGTATTAGATACTACTAGTACTTTGAAATTCTTTCGAATGAAATTGCTGAATCGGAAAGGGGCAAAACAATTTTGTCAAGCCAACTGGAATATTTTGACCGCTCAAGAATTGTAACATTTCCAGACTCGAACAGACAGCATTTGTCCGTGTTCTAGTCACCACGTTCGCAGCGATCAACGTTCCCCATCATTGGCGCCGGGATCGGGGAATCTGCGTCGTCGCCCAAATGTATTTCGCGAGCGACGACACTACGCACGTAGCGCATGAACATCGTAGTAATCTCCGACGGCAGCGATCATGCGAAGCTTTGGGTGCGCATTTTTTCGAGCATCGCGTTCGTTCTTTTAGAGCGAGTCCGATAGGAGTCTTCTTTTCGAGCGTGGAGGACTCTTTTCGAGCAGAGTATGAAAAGTCATCCATTCGAGCATCGGCGACGTCTTGTTGAGCACAAATTACACTAAATGAGTACAGAGAAATATTTGGATGCAAGCTCGTCCGGGACGGCACAAGCGCCTACCTGCCGCTAGATAAACATATTAAGCCCCTTTTTCAAGCAAAAACTGGGGCTCGCTCCTCGCCAAGGCAGCGTCTGCACGAAATTATACACCCGATCTGCGCTTACGCTTCGGTGTGCGCAATTTCGTGGGCGACTGCTACATCCTCACTTGCAGCAAAACTCATCGTTTGCCGTCGTCTCTATTGAAATCATTCAGTAATGTACTTAGATAAAGTAATTTATTATGAGCGAAGTGGAAGTCGCACGAAAACAATCCGCTCAAGATTATACCGCTCGAAAAGAAGACTTCGGCTAGTTGTCGTCTCGAACGCATGCACCCGATGTCAATCAATGATTCGTCCTTCAGCAAGACCCCATGAGCACTCAGTTTCCCTCGTTCCACCTCGCTTTCCCCATTGTATTCATCACTGACGCATTCACATCGAGCGAATCCACGACAAGTACGATTGGTTAATAATAACCGATCATGACATACATACTCTTCACGGACACGCGCTCCAAACCCAATCGGTGCGTCCAAGCGATAACAGCCACCCGTTCCGTCGGGTCACTCCATGCCAATGGCTTGAACGCGTCGTGTGTCCGCGCGGCCGTGATATACTTCCCCAAGACGGGCGCCGCGAAGTTCCAGACCGAGTTTCGGTGGTTCCATCGGAGCTGGCGCGAGATGCTCCCATTCCAACCCCCGCTCTGGCGCATGGACATTGTGGTCTTTTCAGATGGACACGTACCCCTCTTGGACGAGTTGGGCTGTCGTGTAGGCGTTCGCGCGAGTCCCACGGACCCTAATCGCTGTTGGATTGTACCCACCTACGTCAAAGTGCACTCGGACACGTTCAACTACCGCTTTGCCGACTCGATCAACGTCGTCGCGGTGGACCACATCGCGACCGAGCCATACGATTGGCTCCTTCGTTGTGATATTGACACGTTCTTCACCCCCGTCTTTGCCACGTGGCGGCCGACGAAATTGACCGTTGGGAGTGTTGGTGGCTACTGCTTTGACGGCTACGACACATGCGACCGACTCCACAGCATCGGGTTGAAGTTGAACTTGACGACGTCGTTGGTTCGTGACATTGGGTCGACGTGGTACGGCCCCGCCAAGATGATCCGCGAGTGCGGCAAGTTGAGCATGGACATCATCAACCACCTTCACGAGAACGAATTCTCGGCCGACGACAAAGATGGCGGCGTCGCTGGCTGGCCTCGATGGCACTATGGTGTCCTGACCATGTACTCTGGTCACTTGGCGATTCCACACTGC
>VJMH01000531.1:0-10441 GCA_009835185.1 Aphanomyces stellatus
AAGCCGAGGCCGTTGTTTTGGGTCACGCCACGCGCTTGCTCGGCTTGACTCAGCTTGAAAAAGTTGGCTTTCGAGAGCGCATGCGCACCTGCCTTTGCATTCGCGTTGGACGTGGTAAAGCCTTCTTGGTCAATGTTGTGGCGCTCAATGTGCTTGGTGTCGGCGTGGTTGTGGGCGTCGCTGCCTTGTTCCTGGTCGGCCTTGTTGAGCGAGCTACCGTGGGCACCAGCATCAATGTCCTGCTTGGCGTTGTTGAACCCCGAGGGTGGAATCACAGGACCCGCCACGCAGTCGCCAAAACAAGCTTCGCGAAGGGCGCGACCAAAGTAGACGGCACCTTTAGCCACTTGGTTGGCATTTTTGTGGGCCGCCGTGTCGGCCTGGGACACGGCCTCTTGGTAGCCATGGTTGTTGGCGTTGGCGTTGGCGTGGTTCTTGTCAAAGATGACACTTTCCTGGAGGCCTTGATTGGCCGAGTTGGTGTCGGCGTGGTTGCTAAAGTGGTTGCTGGCCTTTTGGAGTGCGTTGGCCTTGTCGACCGCATTGGCGTTGGCTTTGACAAAGAAGGCCGTGCCGGGTGGGCCGACGGGGAAGCCTTGGGCAGAGACACCAACTTGGAGGGTGGAGATGATGGTGGCAAAAGCAAGGACGAGCGAGAGTTGCATGGTAGTACAAGTGGTGTTGGGAAGTCGACGGCAATTGCGAAGATGAGGTAGGCTCAGTCTCCTTTTGGAGCTACCATCAGTCTCATTTATTCATGGTTTGGCCAAACCATTGAGAGACGGGACAATCAGAGCAGTCCATGTCGAAGGGCATCTCAATCTGCTCCAAATGTGTCCATCCTCTCTCAATGGCTTGGCTCTCGAAGGCCTTTCTGTGGTCTCTAAAAATAGTCGTCCCCATCAACATTTCCTGCACCTGGTCAGGCGGACTCGCACCATGAACAAGGCCAAGGGAGTACGCCGCCGTTGTCACGTTCCTCTCTCATCTCGCGTGTGGGTAGAAAATCAAATTCTGCGCGCAGTCGCTCGGGGCCAAGTTTGCCCTCCGCCGCATGTACATGGCTGGCACCGACCTTTCGCTCGTACGACATTGCACACCACCACATCCACGCCAATGTCTTTGTAGCAACAACTTGAATTCGTCGTCGACTTTCTCGAACGGGAGACTGTGATCCATCGCTTAGGATGGTGGCAGCGCCTCACCCACACAGAGAGGTCGCTCGTCTTATCTCCCACCAGAGGAACATTTATACGCTCCACAGACTCGCTTTGGCCAAAGACGTCAAGCTCAAATACATTTACAAGGGCGAGGACCTGCCCATACTTACCAGCGACCTCAAGCAATCCTACGTCATCTTGCGTGGCCGCGCCGAAGGCTACGTACGTTGAGGCTCTTGATGTCCACCATGTCACAAGGGACGTAGATTGTCGACCGGCCAGGTCAAGTTCCTGTCCACATGCGCGATGGCTCGGTCTTTGGCAACCTTACTTTTGTCAATTCGGTGCATACGCACACGCCACACGTGGGCTGGGTCGGGGAACCCACGGCGCCCCGTAAATGCATGTTTCAAAAGGTAGACGCCCGAGACTTGTGGCATCATTGACCATACATTCGGATGTAGGTGGTCCTCCGCGGCCCGAGCGATTGCCTCGTCCTGTCGTCCGACAACATGAAAGAGTCGGCCAGTGCCCTTGCCCACGTCACCACGAGCAACTGCCTCAACTTGTTTGGCCTTGGCATGCTCGAGCCGTACGTACGGTATCGGTCGTACGAACCAGGCGCGGCGATCGTGCGACAAGGCGACGCCAAGTCCAAGTTTTACATCATCGTCAAGGGCACGGCCAAAGCAACGTTCAAGGACGACTCGATGGAGACGCCGCCGCCCCTCGTTTCGGCGCTGCATCACCCGAGCGAGCCACCGCCGCCACCCAAGCCCAAGAAACTTGACGTGGCGCTCTTGGGCCCCCAAGTACATGAACAAGCTGCGGTTTTTGTTGACGTCAACTTGTCCTAGTCGTACGTCGGGGACATTGCGAGCATGTTTGACGTGCCCGAACCCGTGACGGTCAAATGCACGTCGTCGGTCGACGTCGTTTACTTTGCCCTCGACGACCTCTTTGACGCGCTCAAGTCGTACGTTTCCGTCCATAAACGTACGTGTCGTCGGGTTGTGATGGCCCTGTTGTACTACAATGTATCTCAGGTATGCAAACCGTGGCGTACCGGACGCTCGACTTTATCGTCGAGCGACTCCAGCTCTTGTTTGGGCCAGCGTGGACGTGTCACTCGAAAACACACCACGACCTCACAACGTTTCTCGTACATTTCGAACGTACGACTGCTGACGACGTCGATCGAGTATCTCTCGCTTTGTAGTTCCCCCTGTGCCGCCCTTGGACGACGACGTCGTCGCGGAGGACAATGACAAAGCTGCGTCATCTACGCTGCCCCCCAAAGACACGAACGATGACTCGTCGACGACGTCCCCGAAGCGGCAGTCGCCCCGCCGACGTCTCGAGTCCCCCAAGAAGCAAACGGACGCGGCGCCCAAAGTTGCGGCCCCTGACCCCATGCGCCGCTTTGTCCACGTGTAAGTCATTTGGTTGCATGGCAAGCTCAACTGCATCGTAGGGACACGCGGGGCATG
The DNA here is from genome assembly GCA_009835185.1 of Aphanomyces stellatus. Classification (NCBI taxonomy): domain Eukaryota; phylum Oomycota; class Saprolegniomycetes; order Saprolegniales; family Verrucalvaceae; genus Aphanomyces; species Aphanomyces stellatus. The sequence goes on from VJMH01000531.1 coordinate 2,651, forward strand.
GCGCATGTAGAACCGACCAAGGACATCATCTTGGCCCTCCACAGCATGCACTCGAGCTTTCGGACGTCGTTTGGCCAGCAGCAGCATCCAACGATGATGATGGAGCCACATGTGGACGACGACGACCCACCGCTCTCGGCGCCGCGGGACCTTCCTGCGGTGACGCCACCGCCACAGGGAAAGACGAAGACGAAACCATTGGCCTCGGACGCCAACCATCTCTTCCTCTTCCCGACCATGACGAAACAACGGCAGTACCACGGCCGGTGCGGTGACTTGGTGTGCACATGCGAGAGACTCAGCCCTTGTAGGAGTCTGCCACTACTGCAGAAGTGCCATGGCATCGAAACCCCATGGCTGGCTCCGTCGTCGTCGTCGATGGCAGCGTCGCCGTCGTCCAAGTAAACGATCAGACGGATCACCACCTCCATCTGCGACGTGGCGCCACGTTGGTTGGGTGTGTGACAACCAAGGTGAGCCAATCGGCGTCGAGGAGATTGGTGGTCCCCAGGAATCGCGTGATGATTGGCAACCTTGAATCTTGAGAGATTCGGAACGTTAAACGTTTAACGTGTTTGTCATAAAATGGAGGAGAGCCAATGTCCCATACAAATACCAAGGCATTGTTTTATACAATCGACGGAAGAGCCAGAAGATACACTTTTTTAGGCTGTCTCAAAATAGCACGAACCGAGATGCCCCATCTTGGTCACTTGCTCAGAGTTGAAATCATCCCCAAGAACATCCATGGGCAAGGCGCAGAAAGAAAAGGCGGCCGCGAAGGCCGCGGTCAACGCCACCATGTTTGGGCGTCCTCCCCCTCCCCCGCTCGCGCCCGTCTCGGCGTCCGCGCCCCCACCGCCCCTCAACCCCCGCGTGAAGGACTTCAACCCCTCGGGCCTGTCGTCTGGCCCTGCGACGCCGACCGCGGCCTCGCGCTCGACGTCCATCCTCTCGTCTGCCAGTGAAGACGACGAGTACGACGGCGAAGCGCGCATCCTGTCGTCGGACGAAGAAACCGCGGCGTTCGTCGAGTTGGACGTGCCGTCGCAAATGGAGTTTGTCCAAAACCTTCTCGACAAGGTCGGCACGCCCGGCACGCGCAGCGTGCGCCAAGCGGCGGTGGACGACCTCGTCAAGGCCGTCGAGCTGTTGGGTGTCGGCAGCTACATTGGCATCTTCGTCTTGGACGAAGTGAAGCGGTACGTGTCGGTCAAGTCGGCCAACCAGCGCGAAGGCGGGCTCTTGGTCTTGATGGGCATGAGCAAATGCGACGCGATCTCGGCCGCGATCGAGCCGCTCTTGATCGAGCTCTTTGTCAACATCATGGAGCGCCATGCCGACAAGGAACCCCAAGTCCGCGACGCCGCCGCGCGCACGGTCGCCGAGATCATCAACTCGGTCTCGCCCCTCGCCACGCGCACCATCCTCTCGCAAGTGTTTGAATCGCTCACGCTCAAGGCATGGCAGTCCAAGGTCGCAGCGTGCGACTTTTTGCGCCACTTTGCCGCCAAGGCGCCGCACGAGACGTCCAACATGCTGCCCGAGATCATCCCCAAGGTCTCGGACATTGTGTGGGACACCAAGCCGCAAGTCAAGGAAGCGTCGCTCGCGGCGCTCACGGCCGCCTGCTCGACGATCACCAACGACGACGTGCTCCCGCTCGTGCCCGTGCTCGTCAACGTGATTGCCAACCCCGAGCAGACCATGAAGGCCATCGACAGCCTCCTCGCGACGACGTTTGTCGCCAACGTGGATGCGCCAACGCTCGCGCTCATCGCGCCGCTCCTGAGCAAGTCGCTCCGTGACACGACGACGCAGAGCTCGGCGCTCCGCCGCAAGGCCTCGCGCATCATCGACTCGATGTGCCGCCTCGTGAGTCGTTCCATCGACATTGCGCCCTTCCTCCCGCTCCTACTCCCCCAACTCAACTCGGTCATCGAGCGCATCGCTGACCCAGAACTCGCCGAAGTCGCGACCGACGCGCGCGACTGCCTCACGCGCGCCGCCGGCGACGGCCATGCCGACGAAGACCCGGCCAAGGTCCGCGCCGAGCTCCAACAAGCGCTCATCCAAGGCTTGCACGACGCGCTCGACATGGGCACCCACCCCGGCCTCCATGAGTTTGCGCTCAGCTACATCACCGACGTCTGCGCCGAACTTGTGACCCAGCGCCGCGGCAAGGAATGGCGTGGCTTTGTCCTGCCGTACCTCCTCCCGCACATGCAAGACGAAGATGCGGACCATGTCTGCAAGGCACTCCGCAAGGCTGGCGGTGGCCTTGGCGACGACCGCGAAGTCTCGGTCGACCCGAACGACGTGTGCGACATTGACTTTTCGCTGGCCTACGGCGGCAAGATCTTGCTCCGCAACGCGCGCCTCCGCTTGACGCGCGGCCATCGCTACGGTCTCGTGGGCAAGAACGGTGTCGGCAAGACGACCCTCCTCCGCAACATTGCCAACCACACGATCGAAGGTCTCCCGGCGCACCTTCGCACCATGTACGTCCAGCACGAAGACCACATCCCCGACGCTGGCTCGATGATCAACTCGCTCTGCGCTGACCCCGAGCTCGCGCACAACGAGCGCCAAACGATCGTGGACTGCCTCAGCGGCGTCGGCTTTACCCAAGAACACATGGACGGCACAGTCGCCGCGCTCTCGGGCGGCTGGCGCATGAAGCTCTCGCTCTGCCGCGCCATGCTCTACAACGCCGACGTGCTCTTGTTGGATGAACCGACGAATCACTTGGATGTCCACGCTGTCGCGTGGCTCGTGAGCTACCTCAACTCGCTCGACACGATGACGGTCCTGTTGGTCTCGCACGACACGGGCTTCTTGGACAACGTGTGCACGGATGTGTTGCACTACGAACAAAAGCAACTCGTGTTGTACCCTGGCACGCTCGCCCACTTTGTTGAGCTCCACCCTGAAGCCAAGCACTACTACGAGCTCTCGGCCTCGGACACGCATTTTGTGTTTCCCCAGCCCGGTCGCCTCGATGGCATTACGTCCACGACCCGCCGCATCCTCTCGATCGACCACTGCAACTTTACCTACCCCGGCGCGTCCAAGCCGCAATTGGTTGACGTCTCGGTTAAGCTCTGCCTCGCGTCGCGCATTGCCGTGATTGGTGGCAATGGCGCCGGCAAGTCGACACTCATCAAGATGATTGTCCAGGAAACCAACCCCGACGACAATGGCGAAATGTGGAAGCACCACAACTTGCGCGTTGCTTACGTGGCCCAGCACTCGCTGCACCACGTCGAACAGCACTTGGACAGCTCGCCCGTCGAGTACATTCAATGGCGTTACGGCGGCCCCGGCGGCATCGATCGCGAATTGGACACGCGTGTAAACGTCAACCAGAGCGAGGAAGAGAAGGCGCTCGTGGGTCAAAAGACGGGCCAGATCGAAAAGATCATGTCGCGTCGCTTGGTCAAGAAGACGCTTGAGTACGAAGTCAAGTTTGTCAACATGTCGGAGAAGCACAACAAGTTTTACTCGCTCGAGAAACTGCAAGAAATGGGCCTCGGCAAGCTCGCGGAATTGGAAGACATCCGCCAGGCGACGCTCGCCGGCGGCGGCGACTTGCGCTCGACCACGACCCGCGAAGTCCAAAAGCACTTGGACGATTTCAACTTGAACGCCGAGTTTGGCACGCACGGCAAGATTTTGGGCTTGTCGGGCGGCCAAAAGGTCAAGCTCGTCATCGCCGCGGCCATGTGGACGCGCCCGCACTTGTTGGTGTTGGATGAACCGACCAATTACTTGGATCGCGCGGCGCTGGGCGCGCTCGCCGAAGCCATCCGCCACTTTGCCGGCGGCGTGATTATGATTTCCCACAGCGAAGAATTCTACAACTCGCTCTGCACGGAACGATGGCTCGTGGAAGGCGGCCGCGTCCGCGTGGTTGGCGAAGCCCAAGAAACCGAGTACCGCTTGGGCGGCGGGAAGAAGGTAGTCGAGGAAGAAGAGCCGGACGCGACGCGTGCCGCGTTTGGCTCGACCAACGACAAGATCAAGGTCACGGGCGTTGTGATCAACCCCAAGTCGCTCCGTCCCATGAACTCCAAGGACATTCGCAAGATGATCAAGTGCGCCAAGGCCGCCGGGCGGTCGTTGGAAGACCACGTCGCGCAGTTGACCAAGGAAAGCCCCGAGTGGAAATGGTTGCCGTATTAAACCCGACTCGTGAAATTATATAATTACTTGCAACGTGTGTATGTATTACTTGGCGTCGTTTTGGAGACCAAGATGGCTTCAAGTGGCTCTCCAAACCATTGAAATACACGTCCGTGATGCCGCGCAGCCCTTCATCGCCTCAACAAGTCTTTCTTACGGTAACTTGCCGAGCAATAGGTCGGTCGCCCATGCTTTGCTATGACTCCAACGTATTCTAGTCCACACAAATATTGACCAAGCCTTGCAAGGTTGACCTGCACCATATTCAACATGAACATGGGTTGTCGCTCTATGCAATGATGGACGAGACAACACCCAAGGACCAATGTGGTGACGCCGAATTTGCAACTCAAAACCGCAATTTTTAACGGACGACGGTTGCGTTCACCTCTGTTTTACTTTCCATACGGCGTCGATCGGTGGTTGGGCGGGTAAGATTTCACGGGACCGTAAGACCTACAATCGATATGCATGAGCCACAAGAGCGCCACGAATAGCATTACCTCGGTTGTTCTTGTCGACCACTGCCGCCTGGGTAGCCACCGTATGCTGGCGGCGGCGGGGGATGGGCCCCACCTCGGGGGGACGCACCGCCGCTGCCGTCCGAGTAGGCACCGCCGTATGCGTGGGCAGCAGGTGGTTGACCATACGCAGGTGGTTGGGCATAATTGTGTTGTCCGCCGGGGGCATTGTACCCGTACGGTGGTGGGTACGCGCCACCGGGACCTGCTTGATGGTACACCGGTGGAGGTGACATGTGGTGATTGTCGCGATGTCCATAGGCCGCAGGCGGTTGATTGTAACCGCCTTGATGCGGTCCGTCATTGCCGCCGCGTCCACTGCCATGGTGGGGGTGTGGAGGTCGGTCGTGCTCTTGGTGGTATGGCGGAGCACCATATGCAGGTGGCGGTTGGTTGTATCCGCCCTGTTGGTGCTGGGCTTGATAGGCCGGTGGATGGTGATGCTCGTAAGCGGGGGCGTGATGGTGGGGGCCACCGTAGGCCATTGGGGGCGGCGGGTACGCGGGTATGGGGGCGGGTGGGTACGCGCCGCCATAGGCTGGGGGATACGAAGGTGGACCTCCATGGTAGGGTTGGTCATGATATGGAGAGGGGAGTTGGTACGGGGCACCATGATATGGCGGCGGCGGGGCATCACGGTGGGCAGGATGCCTTGAGCCACGCCCTCCATAGTCGCCGCGTCCTCCATAGTCACTGCGTCCCCCAAAATCGCCACCGCGACCGCCAAAATCACCGCCTCGGCCACGATCGCCGCGACCCCCTCGACCGCCTTGGAAATCACCCCCGCGCCCACGTCCTCGACCACCGCCTCGGCCGCCGCGCCCGCCTTGGAAATCGCCACGTCCGCGCCCGCCACCATTAAAGTCGCGGCTCTTGTCCCGGAATTCACGTCCACCACGGCCCCCTCGACCACGACCTTCAGAGCCGCTACCTCGCGCCCGGTTGTTGCCGCGGCCGCCGGCCTCACGCTTGGCCCGCTGGCCTTCCTTTTTCATTTGGCTAATCTTGACGGGCGCGCCATGGACCGAGTGGGCGCCCGCGGCCAGGGCGTGGGCTGCGTCGCTCGCCTTGGCATACGTGATAAACCCAAACCCAAACGCCTAACCACGACCATATATATCATCATGACAGGCCACGACAACGCACCGCTTCCTCTTTGGGCTTCATAAAGAGGCGGATGGTCTTGACAAGCCCAAAACAACTCATCTCGGCTTTCAAAATATCTACGCGAATATGACGTTGCGACGACGACGATGGAAAGAATAGTACCTTCGGTCATCTCGTGCAAAACGTTGCTCAAATGAACACCCGTGCCCTGATACGTTGCGCGAGTATGTCTACCACGATGCCATGAATGATGCAAATTTGGATACCATCGAGACATACTCGAGCACGATTGGGTCAATGACAGGCGGGGCGGGGGACACCATGAGTGGAATTGCATCCGCGTCGTCCCCAAGGACATGTTGCGGGGCGGCAAACACTGCATTGAGTTCCTGGACACAAGTTCACAAAAGCAAGGAAATTACCATGTACCTCCAACGTTGCAAACGAAACTTCGCCGCTCCCCGTCTCCTTGGTCCATGTGCATGCGGTGATGGCACCAAATGCGGCAAAATGCGCGCGCACCAATTCCTGCGATAGAATGATGAGATCGAGTGGAGACGCAGACGGACCTCGGTCGCTTGGTGGGAGACGTCGCGGACGACGACCGTCGGCACTTGGGTCGAGGTGGCGGGAAAGACAATACCGTGGAAGCCTTCTTGGTATTCCTGCAACGGCGTCAACGGCACAACATCGCTCTTGGTGTCCTTGTCGTCGTCCGCGTCCGTTTCGGATGTGCTTTTTTGTAGGGGCATTGCAACGTGGACGACAGGCTTGACGTACGGCACATCTTCTTCCACTTCGCCTTCTTCGCGCTCGTCGTCAGCCAGTCGCTGGTGTGTCGGAGCAGTGGTCGCCGACGATGATTGTGGCGGGGGCGGGGGCGGTTGGGGTTCATCATCGTCGTCGCTCGCTTCGTCTCCAGAAGATTTGTCCACATTCGCATTGTCATCCATAGATGCGTCTTCTTCGCCATCGTCGCCAGTACCGACAGACTCGATCGTGGACGTTGGTTCGGGTGTCATATTCCCCATGCTGCTTTCATCGACGTCCTGCTTCATGCTGTTCGTTTCCTCGCCTTCCTCGGCAGGATTCGTACCAGAGGGTCCATTCTTGTCTGACAACCCATAGGAATGCTCTTCCTCCTACGAGAGAGACATCAGAAGGTGATCCTTACGTCGCAGGGTACCGTCAATGGCGCGCGGTCCGACATCGAGAGCGATCGCTTGGCTTTGGATTCCTCACGAGCAACTATAGTTTGCAACTTCATTGGCTGAAAAGACACCAATCAGAGCCACCCACAGTTTCACCCAACCACCAAATCCCAAATGCCGGTGCGCGCTTTGTGCGCCCATCGCTCCATTCGACCTTGATGCTGCATATGCAAACATACTACAAGATGGTTTTCGGCGTCACCGCATTCAGAGTATGATGGAATGTCTCCCATCCTGTATATGTAGACGATGAATGAAGTCGGACACGCCCGTTTCCTGTAGTCGAGGCATTTCTGCCTGAAGCTGCATCAGGTAGAAGTGCCAATCTTGTGGTTCACTACAAGGATTGGCATTGCCGTACATCATCATCATTATTGACATAACCATCAGGGGCATGACTTGGTGGGTCGCCCAGAACACGGATGCATAAGCAGGCCATTTGTTGTCGGTTTTCTCTGTCACGTTTATTGACCTATATGCACTGCTGCTTTTCATGCCTGAGCCTACCTCATCTTCGCAATTGCCGTCGACTTCCCAACACCACTTGTACTACCATGCAACTCTCGCTCGTCCTTGCTTTTGCCACCATCATCTCCACCCTCCAAGTTGGTGTCTCTGCCCAAGGCTTCCCCGTCGGCCCACCCGGCACGGCCTTCTTTGTCAAAGCCAACGCCAATGCGGTCGACAAGGCCAACGCACTCCAAAAGGCCAGCAACCACTTTAGCAACCACGCCGACACCAACTCGGCCAATCAAGGCCTCCAGGAA
>VJMH01000533.1:0-11325 GCA_009835185.1 Aphanomyces stellatus
CACTGCGGTTGTAAACCGGAGGTCGGCAAGCGCATCCCATTGGTCCAACGCGCCATGTGTAGCGAGCACGGTGCGACATTCGTCTCGCACGCGGGTCGCAATGGATGGCTGGGATGCGAGCGTCGCAAAAATCCACGCCAGCCCGGCGCTCGTCGTTTCGTGTCCCGTAAACAAGATCGTCATAGTGTGCACGATGGCCTCGTGGCTGGCCACGTTGGACTCGAGGAGACGATCCAACAAATCACAAGTAGTCTCGTCAAGGGAGTTGCTCTTGGCTTGGATCACATCTTTCATGATGGCCGTGAGAACCTCGCGCGCGCGTTGCCGCCGCCGGAAGAATGGCAGGGGCAGCTTGGTGAAGCCTGGAATCGCTGCCGTCCCGAGCATGATAAAGGCACTCGCTGGCAGTTGAAACGTTTGACACGCGCCGTGGGCTGCGTCGTTCGAGTCAAAATCGTAGCCAAACGCCGACCAGCCAATGGCGTTCAGAGCCAATCGCTGAAACACTAGAGTATCAACGTCCAAGTCAACGACCACGAGAGTACAATCTACCCTGTTTTAAATTCACGGGTGTGGTGGCGTCTGCAATAGGGTCCAACACAGTCGAACACGCACGAAGGGCTTGGTCGGTGAACTTTTGAAGCGATGCCTTTACGTTGGCGAGGCTGAAGTGAGGATTGAGCAACTTTCGATGGTCGTCGTGCTGCGTCTCTTCCGAGCTGAGCAACCCCACGCCCGAAAACATGGCCTAGAGCATGTGAATATATCGCGCTGGAGAGACTATGGAACCTCAAAGTACAGCCGAGAAATCTCGTTTCTTGGGAAGCCTGGGGAACTCAAGACAAAGTGCACGGCTTGGGGGTCGGTTAGCTGGACGCGCTGCTCCAGGAACAAGCGATAATACACGGCGCCGCCGTATTGCTTCAAGAGGGATACATATGGCTCGGGAAAGTCCCCGGCGATGGGCCATTGCGCCACGCGGGCCATGATTTCGGTCCTACAAAAAGGTTTTTGCAATCGATCATCAGTCTTTGGACAAAACATACGCATTGCCAAAGATAAGGGTCGTGGGCTGTGGACCGGGAATGTGTCTCAAGGCCACCATCAATCGAAATGTGGAGAAGCAGTAGAAGATGCATACTGGGGCAAGGAGCAGAGAGAGGACGCCAAAGATAGGGAGCCACGAGGATGACCAGTCGAGAAGACCCGGTTCCACCACCATGATGATCTGGCACTGGACGGAAAATCGCGACATGTCACGAGAATGTTGGTCCATTCTCGACCTTATTCAAGTCAAATGATTGGCGATGGGTTGGTGGTGATGCAAAGGATTGTGTAGAGCGCCAAAAGACAAGACGTGTATCTTCATCTCGCAAAACATTTATCTTTCGACGGACATAAGTTACACTCTTTGTTCCGCCAGTATAGGTAAGTGGACAGTGTAAAGACTCACTGTGGAGCGTATCCATGACTTTGCTACACGGTGAGATTTGTCTTGAATAAGGGAATTTCGTCGTCTGCTGTGCGTCTGTTCATCGCATATCCTTTCGTCTTCTATTTAGGTGCTCACTTTTCTCCAGTCATCGAGTTTTCCAGAAGAGGTCGAATGCACACGTCTAATGCACTGCGTCGATGAATACAATGTCTGGCAACATCCTTCGGATGATGGCACTTACGCAATCACGATCCGCGCAAACATGGTCCACCCAGTAAAACAAGAGCCACCCATGCCAACCAACTCCAGTCCCAAACCACATTGTGAGCACTGTACTCGTATCTCGATGAAGGCGGTTCGTCGCACCGTCGTATCGCATCCCAGGCCTTATATGTGTGGGTCATTTGCTACTTTGACCAAGGCTGCACCGTCATTTCGAGTTGCGTGGGGGCTGTCGTCAAAACGTTGTACTTGGCATGGCAATTGGCCCCCGCCGTCAGGCGAAAGTCAAACTGGGCGACAAAGGTGGCCAGCACCAGCTGCAGCTCCGCCATGGCGAAGCGCTGGCCAATGCAGTTTTTGACACCGCCGCCAAAAGGAAGGTAGTGGAGTACATAGCTCTTGCCCCAGCGCCGCTTGAAATCTTCTTCGTACAGTGGCGAGCCTTTTACGAATCGTTCCGGGAGAAATGCCTCCGGCTGGGACCAAAAGGCTGGGTCCCGGTGCATGACGGCGGCCACGACCACCACATTTGTACCCTGTGCAGACGACACAGTCAACAAAAGACCCTCGCGACACACGCCAGCTTACCTTGGGCACCGACACGGACGAGCCATCTGACATGGGGATAACCGAATCGACGGTTGCCACGCGGGGCATCAAGAAGGGAAGGATTGGGTGCAATCTCAACGTTTCCTGAATCACGGCTTTCGTAAATGGAAGGTCTTCGAGGGCGTCCCAGTTGTCCAAAGCACCGTGTGTCGCCAAGGCAGCGCAGGCCTCGTCGCGCACGCGCTTGGCTACGTCCGGGTGGGCACCGAGCTCAGTAAAGGCCCAACTGAGAGCCGCGCTCGTGGTTTCATGTCCTGCAAACATGAAGGTCATGACGTGCACGATGGCTTCTTGGCTGTCCATGTTGGCATTCAACATGCGATCCAAGAGGTCGAGGCTTCGATGGGTTTGCGTGTTGAGTTTGGTTTGGATGACGTCGGTGATGATCTCTCGCAAGGCTGTGCGCGCCCGTCGGCGGCGCTGGAAAGATGGGAGCGGAAGCGACGTGAACCATGGGATTGTGGTCACACCCATGAGAATGATTGGGTTGGACACGTTCAGCTGAAAGTTCTGGTATGCCTCCAGCGCCGCAGGGTTGATTGAAAAATCGTACTCGAGTGTCGTGAGGCCAACTGCACTGAGCATGACTTGCTTGAGCACTACTCAAATGTACAGAGCCGACTTGTATGGGTGTATGGAGGTTGTACCCAAAGCCAAATCAAGTGGTGTATTTGTCGAGGCAGCATTAGCCAAGATGGTTTTGCTGCACCGTGACGCCACCGCACCAACAATGTTGAGCGAGTCCTTGACGTGGTCAATGCCAAAGTGCGGGTTCAGTGTCTTTCGTTGGGTGTCGTGGGCAGCTCCTTCGGCCGAGAGCAAGCCGACGCCCAATGTCATTTCCTACAAAGCACAACACATGCCGCCGTGGACTATTGTGGAAAGTGTACCTGGGCTAGGACTTGGCCAACGCTGTCGCGTTCGTACAGCGAGCTGGTTAATATATGCTGCACGGCTTTCGGGTCGGTAAAGTGCACCGTTTCAGTCGTGAACATGCGAAGATGGACAGCACGACCGAATTGTTTGAGGTACGACATGTGAGGCTCGGGGAAATCACCGACGAGAGACCATCCATCCACACGTGCTAGTATATCCAGTCTAGAGCGAGGACGATAACAAGGGAGCAGGATGACTGAGCGACGGAACGTACACATGGCCAAAGATGAAGCTAGAAGGCGGTGGACCTGGGACGCGGCTCAGTGGTGACCGCAGGGGAATGAAGACAAGAAATTGGAGGCCAGCTACAGCAGCAAGGGAGACAAGGCCCAGTGCGAGGCCTCCCCCAGAGAGGGGCCACGCATCAGACAGGGATGCCACAAACGCCATCTTGACCAGAAAGTCACCGAAGGACGTCTTGATTGGTCGGCAAAATGCCATGAGACTGCTCCCATTGGTCCATTTTCTAAGTCAAATCGACTTGTCTGAACAAACGATCTGGTGGAATCTGAATGTGGCCACCAACTGTTTGCTTCATGACACTTGATTCGAATGTACTAGTACGAATGAACGATATTTCAGCTCTGATATTTGTGAACGACTTCAACCAACAGCACCACACTATTAATTTAGATGGGGCATCTTCGAAGTGTCATGAAAATCCAAATAGGATAAGGACTCAACCATTCGCTGCCAGATACCAGGGAAACGAATGCGCAACAGCGCATAATTCAAAACTCAATGTTATTCGTCGTGCACTAGCCAGACACTAGACCGATCGACCATGGATGCACCGTCATTTCAAGGTGGGCTGGGGGTGTCGTCATGACCATATACTTGGCGTGGCAATTGGCCTGTGCCGTCAGTCGAAACTCAAACTGGGCGACAAAGGTGGCCAGCACCAGCTGTAGCTCCGCCATGGCGAAGCGCTGGCCAATGCAGTTTTTGACACCGCCGCCAAAAGGAAGGTAGTGGAGTGCATGGCTTTTGCCCCCGCGCCGCTTGAAGTCTTCTTCGTACAGTAGCGAGCCTTCTACGAATCGATCAGGGAGGAATGCCTCTGGCTGGGACCAAAAGGCCTCGTCGCGGTGCATGGTGCCAGTCATCGCAACGACATTCGTGCCCTGCGTAAAGCTTTGTGAGCACAAACATGGAGTCTATCATTTGAGCTTACCTTAGGCACAAAGACTGACGAGCCATCCGACATGGGAATGTCCGAGTCAACACTTGTCATTCGAGGCATCAAAAATGGCAGAATTGGGTGCAGGCGCAACGTTTCTTGGATGACCGCTTTCGTAAATGGGAGATCGCCGAGGGAGTCCCAGTTGTCCAAAGCACCATTTGTCGCCAAGACAGCGCAGGCCTCGTCGCGCACGCGCTTGGCTACGTCCGGGTGGGCGTGGAGCTCAGCAAATGCCCAACTGAGTGCAGCGCTTGTGGTTTCATGGCCTGCAAACATGAAGGTCATGACGTGCACGATGGCTTCTTGGCTGTCCATGCTGGCATCGAGCATGCGATCCAACAAATCCTTACGGAGCTTTTCTTGGCGAAGTTTGCTTTGGACGACGTCGGTGAGGAGCGCGCGGAGGATTGCACAGGCGCGTCGGCGGCGGATGAAATGCGGGAGCGGGAGGGAGGTGAACCATGGGATCGTGATCACCCCCGTGAGCATGAGTGGATTGGCCACCTCGAGCTGGAAGTCTTGGTACGCCTTCAAGGCCACGGGGTTCGCCATAAAGTCGTAGTCGAGCGTCGAGAGACCAATCACACTGAGCGTGACTTGCTTGAGCACTGAGTTGACTCAGGTATTGCAACACGAAATGAAGTCGCGTACCTGTGTCCATGTTGACGGGTGTGTTTGTCGATGCAGCGTCGGCCAAGATCGTCATGCAACACCGTGTGGCCACTTCCGCGACAGTCTTTAACGTACTTTTAACCTGCTCGACAGTGAAGTGCGGATTCAATGCCTTTCGCTGCGCGTCGTGCAAGGCTCCTTCGGACGAGAGCAAGCCAACACCCGTTGTCATTTCCTACAACCACGATATATCCTTGGAGTTTGCTCATAGACGTACGTGACCAAGGGCTCGACCGACGCTGTCTCGTACGAACAACGGACTGGCCAAGACATGCTGCACGGCTTTGGGGTCGGTCAGCACGACGGATTCAGTCAGCAGCAGGCGCAGGCGGATCACCCGACCAAATCGACGAAAATAAGTCAGGTACGGCTCTGGGAAATCACCCGCTCGAGACCAGTTATGAATGCGGGCCAGCACATCCAGTCTAGAAGTGTTGTGTGAGGCGTTTCAAAGGCAAACTGCGTACGCATGACCAAAGAGGACGCTCGAGGCTTTGGGTCCTGGGATGCGATCCAACGGCGACCCAAGACGCGCGACACAGTACAGACCACAAGCAAGAAGTGCGATGGTGGCGCCGCCTCCTGCCAAGATTGGCCACGTTGCGATGGACGTCATCGCAAAACCCAAATGAAAACAACGACCCACGCGTTGGTTTCGTTTGATTGGCTGAAATTTGTAACTCACATCTGATAATCGGGTTATCGATAGTATTCGAAACATTGTTCGAAACACGATCGGAATCAAAGTCAATCGAGGGAACGAGAAACACGTGCATGTCGACGGAGCCCAGTTGAAGGCAATTATAAACAGGGACATGTTGTATTGTTTCAAACAACCAGCTCCAAGCGGATGAACTATTCGGAACCGTTCCAAATACGTTCCAAACGAAAATGCGACCACGAAACGACGACACGACGAAATTGAAACACGAAGGGCCAGTTTGGTGCCCCGTTGTGTGCAAAGTCATGCTTTGAGCCACGGCGTTGCTCGACTGAGGTCCGATTGAAGCAAACGAGAGCTGCATCGTCACAGATCCGCACGCCTTGCACACTGTTGATTCTATGATTGCAGGAGCCACTCCAACACACACGATGTAATGACCACAAAGTGGCATTATTCTGAAGCTTGAGCCAGGCACACAGTCATCTCCATCATCACGGGAGGGGCCGTCACGAAACTGAACGTGTGGTTGCAGTTTGCCTCCGCCGTCACGTGAAACTCATACTTGGTGGCCTACGCCGCACCACCTGCAGCTCTGCCATGGCGAAACGCTGACCAATGCAAATCTTGGACCCAAAGCTAAACGGCATGTGGTGGAGCGCATGGCTCTTGCCATCGCGGCGGGTTTCGTCTTCCAAATACAACGGCGTGCCTCGGATGAATCAATCGGGTAGGAATTCAGCCGCGTGGGACCAGTAACGCGGGTCGCGATGCATGGCAGCGGTAAAAAATACAGAGAAGAAAGAAGTGAATTGAAAATTCTCCCCCTATTTTTGCCCCTCGAAACTCGGGCATCTAAATGACTAGCATCAAGCTCGGAACGATAAATTAAGCTAAAATATTCAATCTTCAAGCAATACCTTACAGAAGCTAAAAGATACAGTTCAAAAGAAAATATGCAATCTTTCACCTCACCTAAAAGGTGTCAAAGTGTCACCTTGGTGTTAGGCTATACCTGACACCTCTAAGACATTCTAAAACACTAGTAAATCATATATTTAAGACTATATTATATAGTCTTTTACTACAGGTGTCAAGGTGTCATGCTAATATATAAAGTAGAGTATATATAATAATAATAATAATAATAGTTATATATAGTATAGGTGTGAGACCCCCCGTGACACCTGACATATTGACACCTAAATTTTGGAATAATAATAATAATGAGTATTTACTGTTAACAAACCAAATTAACATATGGAAGCTAAAATAATTAATAACTAAAAGATAGAGGTTTAATAACTATATAAACTAGTTAGTTTAGATAAATAACAAAGTATCAGAGTAATTCGACCTAAAATAACAAATTATGAGAGAAATTCTAAAAATAGAATACATATGTTATGATATTCAATTTCTATCTAAATATAAATTGATACATATATAAACAAGTTCGCATATTTCATTTGTATAAATAAAATATATATCTATATATATACTACTAAAGCGACTGCAACGCCTACGACGTCACAGACCGTTAGAAAATCTTATAACATCCCACACAATTCAATGAAAAGAAAAACTCCAACAAAAGAAGAATATGAAAAATTAAGCCATGAAATGAAATATTATGATGATAATAATAATATCGTATTAACATGTAAATGCGGTAAGCCTATCGTCAAAGTTAATAAAAAATATCATATTAAAACAAAAACGCATAAAATTATTATGTCTATTAAAAATAATAACAATGTCGTAGATACTTCTAACATATTACAAATGCAGGCTTAAACAATGAATCACTTCATTTTAGTTTTTTTTTGCTACTGTTTTCATATTTACTATTTAATTTATATATGTTAATTAAATATAAAATATATTATAGATATATATAATATCTAAAAATAGTTGTAATTGTATTACAAAAAAAAATCTTCTTGCATTAAGAAGTTTTAAAAAGATTGTTTGATTAGTGGTATATATATATATTTATATCTTTTCTTTAAATTAGAAATAAATATTACAAATATATTATAAGTAAAAATGAATACAATTTTTGAAGATAAAATTACTATTTTTGCTAATTTAATATTTACTAAGTCGGGTAAAATAAATTCCAATAACAATACATTTATTAAAGGATGGAACAAAATAAAAACATCTATTTATGATGAAAATATTTAATATAAAGCAGTATTAACTGGTGAACGAAATGATATTATATGTATTGATTTTGATATTCCTAAAGAAGATGAACTAGATGGTATTGATTTTTACAATAAAAATCTTGAATTATTCAGTCAAACATATAATGAAAAATTAGTATCTGGCAAAGGCATTCATGTGTATTATAAATATAATTCATTTGTTAAATCTATTACTCAAATTCACGGTGATAATGGATTGTCTATTGATATTTTAAGTGATAATAAATGTGCTATTATAGGAAAACCTTTTAATGATATGCCTATTATCGATATGCCTAATGAGTTAATTGAATTGTTAATTGGTAATAATACCGCAAAGGTATTACTCCGTAATACTCACTCTAAAACTGAAATTGTAACTCGCAAAAATATTGACGACTTGCGTTATAGTATACAATTTGAAGATATTGAAAAAATATAATCGTTAGTTGACATTTTAACTAAAACTGAATCAGATAATCGTATAATTTGGATTAATATTGGAGTATGTTTATTTAATATTTTAGATGATAAAAACAAGCCTTTAATATTTGGGATAAATTTAGTAGATTATCAAAAAAATATAATGCTTCTGAAATTATAGAAATTTGGAATAGTTTTAAGGCAAATAATAAAACTATTAGTAGCATTATTCATTTTTGTAAAAAGTATAAAATTAAATTTAATAAATGGAAATTAGAAAATATACCTAAAACGAATACAAATTTTGACGAAATTCGTACGAAGTATAATTTAAATGATAATTATAAACAATTAGTATTTAATATTTATACTGATTTAACTATTGCTGTATGGTTTACTCGTGAAATTTTAAATCAATTTAGTTATTGTGATAACAAACTATTTTATTACAATGGTTAATATTGGAATCGTCATAATAATACTACTACTATTTATAATATTATTAGTAGATTAACTAATGAATTAAGGCCTATATATGATGATATTAATACATTACTATACAATAATGATGAAGCAATTGAAGATTCGTATATTACACATTTTGAAGCTATTTTAAAATCTTTTAAAATATTGTCATTCAATTCAAATATTGTATCTGCTGAAAAATTTATTATTAATCGTATTACTATTAATAAAGACAAATTATTTGATTTAAACACAAATTTACTTTGTTTTACAAATGGTACATATGATTTAGATTTGGATATTTTCAGAAACAATGACCCTTTAGATTATATTACTATTTGCACTCATTATGATTATTTCAAATCTTCTGAAAATGATAAGCAATTTGTTTTTAATTATCTTAATAAAGTTATTTCAGATCCTGAAAAATTAATCATTTTATTGCTTACTTTATGTAGTGGGTTACGAGGTATTACATTAGAAAAATTTGTTATTTTAACTGGTTCTGGTCGTAATTCTAAAGATACATTAATTACTTATATTATGAAAGCTGTATTAGGGAATTATTATTATTTAGGCAATACAGGTAGCATTACAACTATTATTAACGAAAGTGTTAATGTGGGTTTAGCAAATTTAGAAGATAAACGATTTGTAGTCTTTAATGAACCAGCAAAAGACAATACAATTAAAATTAGTACAGTTAAATATCTTTCAGGCACCAATTCTATTAATACACGAGGTCTATACTCATCAAAAACTGATATTTCAATTTGTCCTACAATGTTTTTATTATGTAATGATATCCCCTAATTAGATGCCGTTGATGATGCTATTAAAGAACGATTAGTAATTATTCATTTTGATTCGTTATTTCGTGAAGCTGATTATTTTGTAGAAAATGAAATTAAAGAAGGATACAACAATATTTATTTATGCGATGATAGTGTCAAATCTCCTGAATTTTTAAATAAAATGAAACTTCCATTTATGAATGTATTATTAGATTACTACAACATTTGTAAATCTAACAAATATAAATTAGGTACTCTTCCTGATTGTATTAAAAATGATAGAAATAAGTAAATGATTAATAGTGATGAATTTGCTAGTTGGTTAAATTCTAATTATGAAAAAACAAATAATAAAAATGATATTATTAAAATAAATGATTTATATAATAATTATAAACGTTCTGATTTATATGATAACTTGAATAAAAACGAAAAACGTGAAAGCAATTTAACTAACTTTCAAGAATGAATGATGAGAAATCCTAATGTACGACTCTTTCATTGTGAAAGAAAACGTATTGGAGATATTCAATACAGAAATATTATAACAAATTATAAATTTGAAGATGATGATGATGATGATGATGATAATAATAATGATAATTATAACGATTTAAAGTTTTCTTAAAGAATCCTTAAACAATCTAGTTTTATTCATTTACTTCATTTTGATTATACGTGTCATTGTGTCAATTATTGCCCCAAAATTAAAAGTGTTTTTTTCCATAAAATCTTATATCACTTTTAAGAATTTCTTATTTGTGGGGACTTTTTATATTAGGCCATGATTTGACACAATGACACATTTCTATTTTTACTTGTTATTTACTTATTTATTCTATTTTTTTGGTAGTTTAAAAAAAGAGTAATATAGAATAATACAAACCTCTGCGATTTAAAATAAGAGTTAAGTATAATATTAAACAATCAAAATTTGGGAATAATCGATGGTATGTATTTAATTTTTTTAACCTGATACTTCAAATCTCCGCCTCGAAGAGGAGGCAGAGTATCTACGGTTACGTAGAAAATGTAAGGACAGCTGGACAATTTGTATATGCAAAATTAAAAATGTTTATATAGATAAGATGATTTAAGAATACTATATTATAGATTTTTTCATTATTTTAGAAATTTCGAAATTTCGAAAATTATGATAAATATTAAGAAACGTCATATTACTAAATATGAATTTGAATTGGGTTTACCTCAAGCTGATCCAGTTTTTGGATGTTTGATTGATAGTTTTAATGATTTTGAATCTTATAATTTATTCAATATTGATGATGATGATAATTGATTATTCTGAATATAACGGGGATTTAAAGTTTTCTTAATGTTTATTTAATTTAACTAATATACTATATTCTAAGACTCTCCAACGGTCTGTGACGTCGTAGGCGTTGCAGTCGCTTAGTAGTATATAGTATACTTGAGACACAAGATACACAACTTTTTCAGTTGAGACACAGCTTCTGTTTCAATATTACATATCATTTCGATATAAAATACTATATTTAAGTTACATTATTATGTTTGAGACACAAGAGACACAACTTTTTCAGTAGCCCCGTATATTGTAATTTTTAGATAAAAGTTAATAACACACAGCATAATAAATGTAACTTATTGCATTTTTTTATTAAAAATGAAATAAATAAATATATGATTTATAGTGATGAATTTACTATAACAACCTCTGATATTTGTAATGTAAAAGATAAAGATATTAA
>VJMH01000539.1:0-12234 GCA_009835185.1 Aphanomyces stellatus
TGGCGCTGGCGGCGGCGGCAACTTCACCAACGAAGAACTGATCGGCAAAGCCATTAAGCAACACGGCCGCGACAAGTTTGTTATCTGCACCAAGTTTGGCATCGTTGTGGACTCCGACCGCTGGCGCTGGCGGCGGCGGCAACTTCACCAACGAAGAACTGATCGGCAAAGCCATTAAGCAACACGGCCGCGACAAGTTTGTTATCTGCACCAAGTTTGGCATCGTTGTGGACTCCGACGCGGGGGCCATGTGTGGCGAAGGGAAGCTGATCAAAAGCTGAGCAGCGCGACGTCGGCACGTCCAAGAAAGCCCCCCGATGCGTAGATTGTAAGGTATCTCTAGCGTCCTCTGAGTGAATTCATGTCGATTGGCACATTCGTCGTGTATATTTGCAATCAACTCGTTTATATTTGGTACCAGCAACAACGGAATTGGTACTCTGAATCGCAGGCACGGGGATCGTTATATTTGGCGCCAGAGGCATTCATGTTGGCGGACGGGTGTTTGTATTTCACCAACCGTCAGTCAAATCGGTGAATTGACCGTACCAGTGGTTCATTTCAATGTGCTCGACTCGACCCACACAGATCAAATTCACACAGCTTGCAAAATCTATTTTGACCAATCCAATCACAGAAGCGGAATTTCTGTCAAAGGAAAAAGTCCAAACCATCAAAAATCAGATGGATAAAATAGCCCTTGCCAAGATTGACTAGAAACAATGTTGAGTGCATCTGCTGGCGTCGTGTTAATGAGATCTCGGGCGCACAGTCATGTCCAAACACGTGGGTTCGACCGTAACTCCGTTGAAGCTGTGCGTCAAATTGGCGTGTTCCGTCAGCGTAAAGTCAAAACGGTGGACGAGTGTGGCTACAATCACTTGCATTTCCGCCATGGCAAATCGCTGTCCAATGCAGTTCATAGCCCCGCCACTGAACGGCACGTAAAACATCGCGTGGCTTTTCCCGCCTCGAAGGATCGCATCGGCATTGAACGCAGCCGAGCCATCGACGAATCGGCGGGGCATGAACAATTCGGGCTCGTGCCAAAAGCGTGGGTTTCGGTGCATGCCAACGACGTCGACTCGAACGAGCGTCCCCTATTGGTCAAATGGATCCGGTAAATCGGTTGGCTAGCCAATCATCGGGTGACGCGGCTTATTGTACCTTGGGAATGAAGACTGCTGAGCCATCCATGGTAGGCAATCTGTCGTCCTCTTCGCACACGCGGCGCATCACAAACGCCACAGGGTTCAATCGCATCGTTTCTTGAATCACGGCAGTCGTGTATGTTAGCTCCGCCAACGCTTCTGGGTTGCCCAAAGACTTGTATTTGGCGAGCACGGAGTTAATTTCAACTCGCATGTCGGCCACGACATCAGGGCGCGATGCCAAGATGGCAAAGACCCACGAGAGCGCCGATGTTGACGTTTCGTGGCCAGCCAGCAAGAACGTCATGGTATGGGTCCTCGCTTCGCCAGTCGTGCAGTGGGGCAACATCAAATCCAACAAATCTTTGGGTTTCTCCGTTGACGCAGCCGCCTCGGGGGAGAGCTTCGTGTGGATGATGTCTGCGAGTAGTTTCTTGAGCTCGACTTGGGCTTGTTTGCGGACAGCCAGTTGCGGCAAAGGCCAGCGCATGATACCAGGAATTGACAAAATGAGCATGTAGAGCAGTGGACTGGGCGGAGCCATCAGTTTTTCGTAAGCGATGTGGGCGTCCGGTCGCGCTTGGAAGTTGAAGCCAAAGCCCGCCAGGCCAATCAATTCCAACGTCAAGTGGGAAAGCACTATGTGTGTATATCTCATTGCGGTCTGTCACGTGATAGAGGCCTCGTACGCTGGCGCAGGTTCACTGGCCTTCCCGACTCACAATGATGTGTCAAAATGTCATCGCACAGGCGGCGGGTGTGGGTATCAAACAAACCAAGAAACGTCTTGACGTGGCTGGCCGTGAACATGGGGTTGAGCATTTTCCGCATTTGATCGTGGACAGCGCCGCGTGTACTTACTAACCCGTACCCGAATGCCGTGTCCTAGAAATCATGCCATGACTAATTCTCTGGGGGCATCCTCACAGCAAGGTACGATTCAGTCGCGGGGGTTCGTGGAAAATTTGGCGCGTTAGTCGCCAGCACATGATGCACCGCTTTGGGGTCCGTCAAGACGACTGCATGGCTTAAAACCTCGCGCACATGAATGATTCCCCCAAGCTCAGTCATCCACGAGCGAAACGGTTCTGGAAATCGACCTGAGTGCCGCCAGTCGCCAATGCTACCGACTGAGTCGGCGCTGCAAAACGACACAGTCAAGAGAACAAGAAAGTATGACTGACGTACAGGTGGCCCAAGAGGATGCTCTTGGCTTTAGGGCTTGGAAGGTGGCGGAGTTGATGGCCGTGCCAAATGGAGTGAAGGAGGAGGGAGCCAAGAACGAGGCATGAGGCCGTGCTGATAAGGGCCACAGGAGAGAGGGACTCGACAAAGGCGGTCAACATGGAACGGACCCAACACGAAATAGAATGTCAATGTGCCATGATGGGAGCAAGTGGACACGCCTATTTGGTTGTCAATATTTGGAAGTTGGAAACAGAATTAATTATTCGGATCTTGCCAACGACAGGAAGTCGATCGGTACATGGAAAAATTTCTCCACCTGATGATTGTACATTGCGTTGAAAAATGCAATCATCAGATGAATGGGCCAGTCACCCTGGGGCGAGTTCCGCACTCTGAACTCCCGTTGCAAATGAAATTGCTATTTATGGAGAGTTTACGTGGCGAATTGTTATGGCATGTTGGCGGAGAAATCACACTGTGACGAAACGATTTAAAAATTTCGGCTGAGTTCGGCCAAATTTGTGAGTTTCCATGAAACGTGCGAAAAAATCATCCCAGCCAATCACCGTGGTCTATATGCGAATTTCGCTTTTGATTGGCGTTCCGACTCCATCTGATCGGAACGAAATGACTTTACTTTATTGAAACAGTCGAAATGCTGGCCTCTGATTGGTGTTTCGACTCTCGCCACCTCGAAATTATCGATCACAAAACACGTCGGAATTGGCTGTGTATTTCTCGGCATGTCGGTGGGCGAGAGAGCCACGACTAACAAAGCAATGCTTCAAGTGAGAGACTTTTTCATGAGTAAGCAACCTCGTTTCCTCAATACAACAATGGGTGTCCTGACAAACGTGTGTCGACGACTGAGTGCGTCGAGTCATTCCGACTCCGTCGTCGAAATCTTTCTTGTCGTCAAGAACGATTTTTCGGTTCTTTCAAACGGCCCTGCGAGATCGAAACAAACTTCCCTGTGGAGTGACGTTAGTTCTTGCGCATTTCGTTAAAAAATTCCAACTCCATTGTATAAGGTTAATGACCATTCTGACCAATCAGAGGCATGCATATATATGCCAGAACCGCAATCATGTTCGACCAAATCAAGCTTTTGGACACGAAATTCCACGTGGTGGGCGCCCTCGTTTGTAGTTTCGGAACAAGGGTCAGTCACACACTGCAACAAGCGAATGATCGGAGTTTTCGTCGCGTTGAAACGCCGACCACAAAGCGACAATCTTGTCGTCGTTCATTGCAATCTTGTCGACGTCGCAAACGGCGTCCACAATTCATAATTCGATTGTGTCGAATGATGAACGACATTGGGATTGAGTTCCCGACATTGCTTACAACCCTTATTGCAACCCTCTGTCTCCTTCTCACGTCGCTCCTATTGCGTTCGTGGCGGGTCGCCAATCGACTTGGTCATATTCCTGGCCCCAATCCCTTGCATTCAATCATTGGCCATGGGTAATTCCTTGCCCAAAGTGTCACCCATCTGATCTACTATTTGTAGACTGGACGCGTTTGCAAGTGCAACTACGTGGAATACCACGGGCACCTTCCCCGAGCCTTATTTGACCTACCTGAAGCAGTATGGCGATGTGTTTCGCCTGCGGGAATTTCTCACTCATTTGGTCTTCCTCAACGACCCCAAGGCCATCCAACACGTCCTGGTGACAAACACAACCAATTTCCCCCGCGATGGCATTATCCAGAGTTTTCTCAATGTTCGAGTTGATTCCAATGGATTCTTTTGATCTTCACTTAGGATGTCATGCTTGGCGTGAGTTTATTGGGCGCGAATGGAGCGATGCACACAAAGTACCGCAAACTGCTTGACCCGCTGTTTGCCTCGACTCAGATCAACTCGTTTCTGCCCCTCTTTGACGCCCAAGTTCAACACTCGATCGACGTTTTATGTGCGAATCAAAGCTGCGGCACGCCCGTGGACATGGGGCAGGTCTTTCAAGACATGACTCTAAACGTGATTGGATTGGCTGCGTTTGGGTTTAAATTTGACCAATACCCCCAAGCCCACGCCGTGTACAAGGCCTACCAAACCCCACCCAGTGGACTAGCGTTGGTCGGGATGCTCTTTGTTCCACCCTTTCGTGACTTTCCACTGCCCGAACTCGTGCGCCGGCGCCAGATCCAGGCCAAGATGAAGCGAGTCATCACCGACGTCATCGACGCCAAATTGGTCCAAACATCCGAGCCGCGGGATTTGTTGGACCTTCTTTTGCAGCACTCGACTACCGCCGAGGCCGTAGCCCACACGATGACGTTTCTCACGGCGGGCCACGAAACCACGAGCTCCATTTTGGCCTCGACATTTGCCCTCTTGAACGACAAGCCCACGGTGTGCCAGCGCATTCGCGACGAATACAACTATGTGATGGCCACGTATGGCTCGCTGGCCAAGTGGGACGCCGTGGGCGAGCTCAAGTACACGCTGGCTGTGATCCAAGAAACCATGCGATTGCATCCGACGATATTCTCCATCGTTTCCCGCACGTCCTTGCACGACGACCACGTGCCCCTGCTAGATGGAACAGTCGTGTTCATCCCTGGGGTACGCTTAGCCAAGCTATCGAACATTAACAGTTGTAGGGCACACGCATTTCGATCAACATGGCCATCATGCATCGCCATCCCAAATACTGGACTGACCCTGATGCGTTTGTGCCCGACCGCTTCGTCGAAGGCTCAGTGGCATGGAAGGCGGATTTGAACCTCCGAGGCAGCAAGCCGCATGCGTTTTTCTATCTCCCTTTCAGCGCGGGGGCGACGACATGCATCGGGCATCGGTTTGCGTTGGCGGAAATGCGGGTCATCCTCGCCAAGTTGCTGGGCAACTTTGAGTTTCAGCTGACCAAAGCCGCCAACGTCAAGCCTGCTTTCAATGGGGTCACGCTGAGCCCATCAAAGCTGGAAATGACTGTCCGGGCCATCGGAAGGTCGTACTGATGAATCGCGTGTTTCATGAATTGAAAAAAGTGCATATTTTGAGTTCAAACAAATCGTCGACCAACAAAACAGTCGAAAATATGCGACTACAGTGTAATAACAGTTTAAGCCGGTTTCACCACAAGTCGTGCCTCCCGCCACTTCAACGAGTTATAGGTTCTTTGGTCTTTGTCCGTATTGGCCTTCGTGCAATTGACATATACTGTAAGTCGCCAGCCACCAGCAACTTCGCGAGCACATGATTGGGAAGTATTAACGAACATTACACTTTTACTGTCTTGAAGAAGCAATAACCTTGAAATATGGATGTGTGCCATTGTGGACAAAACGATTTTACCAAATCGATCAAACCTGTCATTTGGGGTCGTTCGATTGATATGAGTCTTCTCCTGAAGAAAATTGAGTGGCTCGTGGAACGATCTCCAGTCAAAGGATCTCAAATCTGTTCCAAGGTATATTTCCCAAATGTGCACCTCCGTGATCCCGCCACCTCGACGAATACATCCGCCATGATATTTCCATCGGGCCTTGCTTTTGCCTTCTCGCAAATGGTGGTCCTTGATTTTGATTGGTTTAGAGGAATATACTCAACTATGATTGGTTTAGCCGGGCGACGTTGAATTGACCAAACGACATTAAATTGATCGTTTTTACGTTACTTGAAAACAAGAGTAAGGTCTCCAAGCCACTGGCGACATTGCCGTCCCGGCTACACGACGGTTTGGATCAAGTTGCGCCTCACGGCCAACACCCTTTTTCGATCTATTGACGCGGTTGTTGAATTCTTGCCCCCCCCCCCCCGCGACGGCACTGGCCACTGTTGAACATGCCAACGGCATCGTCGGGGCCGCCAATGACGACGCCGCGTTGGTGACAGACTGACTTACACAAAACACGACCACCTCGATGAAAAGTTAACCAATAAATGCCGTGCCGATATCCGTAGTGACAACGTGGGGTCCCAGGTGCTGGCGCACCACCACTTGCAACCGCGCGGGGTGTACAGTCACACCGTTGTGTTTGTGCCGCAGGTCCGCGTCCGATGCGAGCTCAAAGTCAAACTGCGACACCAGTGTTGCCACGACCACCTGCATTTGCGTGAGTGCAAATCGTTGGCCAATGCAGTTTTTGCTCCCGGCGCTAAAGGGCAGGTAGAAAAAGGCATGGGGTTTGCCGTGACGGAGGGCCAAGTCGGCCTCGAACGCTGGCGTGCCTTCGAGGAAGCGGTTGGGGTCAAACTCGTTGACGTGGGCCCAGTACTTTGGGTTTCGACTCATAGCAGCAGGGCAAATGTTGATCGATGTGCCCTACAAAGCTCAAAGTCAAAAGTCAAGTCCAAAAGTCGTACCGCGGGGATCAAGACAGTCGAGCCATCCGACATGGGGATCGAGTCATCCAAAGTGGCCACTCGATAGACCAGTGTGTCGACCGTGGCATCCAGTCGCATGCTTTCTTGGATGACGGCCAGCGTGTACTTGAGGTCTGCCACGCCATTGGCAATGGAGCCATGGGTGGTGACAATCGATTGCACTTCGTCCCGAATGCGTGTGACAGACGTGGGATGGGCGATCAAAGCGGCAAATATCCAGCACAAGGCAGAACTCGTGGTTTCGTGGCCCGCCGAGATGAAGGTCATCGTGTGGATCAATGCTTCCTGGGTCGTCGCATGGGGCAAGATCAAATCCAGCAAATCTGGGGGCGTGTTTTCACAAACACTTCGAGGCCCCAAAGTCGACTTGTGGGCAATGACGTCCATCATGATCTTCTTGAGGGCGCGTTGGCCCGCGAGCCGACGCCGCAGTTCCGGCAACGGCCAAAAGAGAAAGCCTGGAATCATGTACATGCCAATAAACATGGCAGTGCTCAGCTCGACATTGCATTGGTCGTACGCGGCCACTGCCTCTGGACACGCGTCGAAATCAAAGCCAAACGCCGAGAGACCAATCGTGCCCAACGTCATTTTGTGAAATTCTACCAAGTCCATCAAATCACAGACTAGTTGCTGATGGACGTACCCGCCAGTAGGTTGAGGGATGTGGGGCCAGCGGTGGCTAACACCGTGTCACAAAATGTTTGAGCATGCGAGGCAAAGATTTCGACAAATGATTTCACGCTCGTGGTCGTAAAGAGCGGATTCAGAAGTTTGCGATATTGGTCGTGTTGGGCACCATCGGCGCTGAGTAGTCCCACACCAAAGAGCATGTCCTAGCCATGGGTTCGTCACGCCACGATTTCACATTCAACTAATGAAAATGTACAGCAAAGAGGCTGTTCATTGTCGGGTCCCGGGGGTAGTTGGCACCGTTCGTTGCGAAAATATACTGCAGCGCCTTGGGGTCCGTGACGAGCACGACGTGCGCCGTGAGTTCACGGTAGTGCACGGCTCCCCCATAAGTTTTTACCCACGAAAGGAATGGCTCGGGGTAGTTGCCTGCGGTTTTCCACGCCACGACGCTCCCAAATGTATCGAGCCTATCACTTTGGTCAAGGGCAGTAGATAGGACAAGAGTACAAGTTGCCAAGGAGAATGCTGGACGCTTTGGGACCACGGAGTTGCTTGGACAAGGGGTGTGGCGTCCAGAGGTAGCGCAGAAGAAGTGAGGCCAAGAGAAGGCCACCGCCAGTCGCCGCCGCCGACCACGTTGTGAGCTCGGCCATTGTCAACGCGGAACAGAAAAGCAGATCTATGAAGGGATGACACTACGGATAATTAGCAAAGTGTATCCGGTTGTGAATTGCAAAATCAAAATCATTTTGACATCAACTTCGAAGTATTTGATAACATAAACGATTAATTTAAGGTCGCCGTTTGGAGTCTCTTTCGGCTAGATCGCTCGATCTCCGCATTGGAATTGGCCTCACGGGACACTCGAAAGTGATATGTGTAAAGGAGTGATGCATGTACATGAAGGCACTCGATTCATCGCGATTTCGCTTCGAAATCATTCCTCAATGCCGAGCATTCGACCAATCAATTTTAGTCGGCAAATAATCTTGCTTTCAGTATTGAAATTTCATCCTCAAATGGTGGTCCTTGATTTTGATTGGTTTAGAGGAATATACTCAACTATGATTGGTTTAGCCGGGCGACGTTGAATTGACCAAACGACATTAAATTGATCGTTTACGTTACTTGGGGTTCCCCAGATTCGATGCCGAAAAAGTATCTCGTGGATGAAATATGACACAAATATTTTAATTCTGTCAACCAATCAACGCTGTAGACCCCGGGGCACACGACGTTCTGATTGGTCGGTCAAACCAGCCAATGGCATGTGCCCACCACCTTCCGCCAAAGTCAACGAGGGCAGTCCGTCACCACCTTGATCGGACGATGGGCTTGGGCGATCAATGGCTCACGGAAGCCGACGCGCTGTTGGAGCGACAAAAAAAGGATCGTCTCGCAGCCTACAAGGCCATCCAAACGAGCGTCGCCAGCGTCGAGAAGGACTTGGGGACGCACGTGGACGCTGCGCTCGATGGGATTCTGGCCAAGCAGCGCCGCCTCGAGGACGAGTGCTTGGCAATGGGGAAGAACCAGGTGCAGTTCCACCAAAAGACAATTCGATGGAAGGCCGAGTACAAACGATTTGTGGCCGAACTCGAAGACCTGCAAAAGTTTGAGCAGTGGGTCGAGCTCACGGAAGCCAACATGCACGCCGTGTGTGGGAAACTCGAGTATGTGTGCCACGAACTGAGTCGCCCCGGTGAGTCCCAATCCCAACCGGCAAGCAACACGTCACAACCACCATCGCCGTCGAAACCTCCCGCGCCGGTAGAAGACTACCCGTCTTTATTTTAACATATGAGCTCGTTCTTGCCTTTGTGTCGGGACGATCGAAGGTCCAACGCGTTGGTTGCGCGACTGATTGCTCGTGGTGCTTCAAAGTCACTTGTCTCTCACCATTGAATGTAAGATACAAGAATTCTCCGCATGTGCGACCACTTTTTCACCAAGCCAGTTGAATATGCTCTCTCAAATAGCGTTTCAATGCCTTAGACTTGCCCAGACGCATTTCAATCGTGGGCAAATTCCGTGTAAACATTTGAGAACAAAATGAAAGTGCTTAACTCTTCCTTGCGCACAAGCCTATCATTTGCGCGTTTGCGCCGCCGTGAGGCGACCGACAGGGTTACACGTACACAAAACGAGGCAACTCGGCCACCTTGAGTTTCGAAGTAGGCGTCGCCGCGCCAGTGGCGTACACAAACTACAAACGTGGAATCATTGTCTTAACAATGTTTGAATACACGCAGTGCTAGGAACGACGCCCTGTTGTGTCGTGCCTTGCCCAGAGTGCGACCACGATGCCCTGGAAAAGAACACAATAAGATGAAATAACGCCTGCAAGCGACGCCGTAATGTGCAAAAATATCAATTCGAGTTCAAAGTAGTGAGAAAAGTGACAGTTTTAACACCCTCGTCAAGCTCCAATAACAACGACATTTGCATAATCACCCGGCAATGCTGTCACACGAATGAAAAGACGTCGAAAACGCAGCATTTCCACATTGATGTAGATTCAACTCTGCACGCAACTTTTCAGTTAGTTTTGTTGAAACAAGACTTTCGATCCAACTTTAAGAGATGGGCAACTCAACGCGCGGGCGTGAATTCTATTGCGAGGCCTTGAACGGAGCTATCGCGGCAGGGTGAAAATAATGGGCTCGATGACCAAACCACCGACAGTAGACAATGGCAAAACCAAGACAGAAAAACAAGCGCGCCAAGGGAATGTGCGCCAGCGGATACAAAAGACTCACGAGCATGGTTGTCCAATTGGGCAAATTGAGGTCGCGAAGGACACCGCAAAAAGGAGGGCCTGCGTTCGCACGGAGAGATATTTCGACCAATCATTGATTCCGAAATGTGTGCAACCATTTCTTGTCGAAGGCAGGTGCCAGGGTCCTCAAAATTCGCACGGGGAGTAGGATAGTGTATCCAAATTGCAGTGCTATAATGGATAAGACACGACGAATACATGCGTGAGAGATATTGAGGTAGGTTATAACTTGGGCAGAAGCTTTTTTTCAGTTGTTTGTTTCGATGAGACAAACATCGAAATTTGCGTTGCCAAGGGAGCAACAAAGCCATCGACAAATGTCCCAAAGATGCAAGTACTATAGATTGGAACGGCAATGCCAATTTTGTTCGCATTAAATGTGCACATCATGACTGGTGTTTTCCTGGTGTATTTGAAGGTTTGAAGTTGAGTCCGTGCAATTTGTTGTACAAGCCAATCACTCACTTACAGAAGAGGTGCAATACAAATGTGATTCCAGCTCTCAAAGAACCTGCCGATCAGCAGCACGGTAACTCATATAATGGACTTACGTCTGTGCCCAGCTACGAGCGACTCACACATTCTAATTTCGAAACTACACGAATGTTTCGTAAAGCAAAATCAAAATGCCTTTATACTGACGGAAACAACCCCGAACCCTCAATATGTTCATGTGTGTTGCGAGGATATATATTTGTACTAATACTCAGGTGGAATTTAATCCACCCGGAGGAAATTACGAGCTACATTGTTTGACAGCAGACTCGTTCCTACCGATGTCCTCAGCGGTCAGATCTTTGAATAAAGTCACCTGCTGGTGTTGCGTCAGCGCGACCGCGTACGGATCGATGGCAACGAAATGCTGCTGCAGTACCGCTGTGGCAGCAATATGTTTTTTTGACGCGATTTGAAAGGCTGTCAATCCAGCCTACAATCAGTACATAAAGTATGCGGAAACAATCATCGGCGGTGCAAAAATACCTTGTTTAGGGCATCGAGATTGGATTGATGTACCAAAAGTGCGACAATATCGGCGTGGCCACGGTTGGATGCCAGATGCAACGGCGTGTTCCCGTCCTATTAATGTGTCCGAAACAATTAATTTCTAATTCCGAGTAATATAACATTTTACCTCGTCGGTGACATTCACATTTGCCACGTCGAGAAGTTGGCGCACGGTTTCCAGTTGTCCACTTGCTGCAGCCGACAGCATATCCTTGTCGAAATTACGCACACTTGATACCTATGCCAACGTAGTTTAAGTAATTCGAGAACAATAATATAAATACGGGTACAATCTCTTACCACTGTTGGTGGGCGTGGCGCGGGGTATATTTGGGCTGGCACAATCCCGTCTGGTGCGATCATATTAATAGTTGCCCTCGTTTCATGCCCAACGCAATCTCTTCTCGGACCATTTTCAATTGGACGTCTTGTTTCCTCGTCGACACTTGTTTTCCCACCCTATAGACACCGAATGAAATAAAATGATATTTCCACGTGAGGCAACGTACCACAGTTGCATAATCGTCAATATTGACGGCCCCCAAATCGATCACCCTCGCTTGCGACGACGATTTTTCGTTTTTCATTGCCCATTTTGTCGTATTTTCATAGTGCACAAACTCATGGGCGATTGTTGGCGCAGGCAGCGCACTGCCTTTGACTGTGGTGTTGGGCAACGTCCTTGTCCCGAGGGCACCACCATGTCGTGTCTTTTCAAGCTGCGCGGCCCATTTCGAAGACGTCCACAAGGCTTGTCCATCGTTTAAATGCACGCGTTCAAGGCCTGCAAACGTTTGCTTGGGGTCTTTCGACTTGAAAAATTGTTCCAATTCACGCAGGGCGACGCCGCGGACTTGTTCGACGGGCGACCGCTCGTCGCCAGCCTCGACAGACGACTGGAGGACATTGAAGAGAGCGACGGAGGTTGCATTAGCACTGGCCATGCCTTCGAGGATGTCCATGCCGTCGTCTTCGATGGCTGGCATGCCGACAAAGCCAGCCAATTGATTGCACGTTTTCAAAATGTCAAAGCCGCATTGGATCAGGGGTAAATTCGTCGTCATGAACGACACGTATTCTTGCGACCGCGTGTCGATTTGGATGGGATAGACGTCGCCAAGCTGGTCTGGCACGACCGG
>VJMH01000540.1:4573-66399 GCA_009835185.1 Aphanomyces stellatus
CTACAAGACCATGTTGCCCACAACGGCAATCCTGCATCTGTTCAACGCGCCACCTGCGGCGCTGTTGCTGGCATGGCAGCCACATTGGCTGTCTACCCAATGGAACTCGTACGCACCCACCTCATCGTTGCCAAACAGACCACTTCGATCGCCAACGAATTCCGCGCCATTTTTCAAACCGAAGGCATTCGTGGGCTGTATCGAGGGTGCCTCGTTGGTCTTGTGGGTGCGATTCCCTTTGAAGGCATTCAATTTGGCTGCTATGAATACGGCAAGGACTACGCTGTTCAGCATCGCTGGCCTCAATGGCGTTGGCCAGAAGCCAAGACTCAGCTTGACACGATCGACCACTTCGTCCTGGGGAGTGGGTCTGGTGCTCTTGCCCAGTTGTTTGCCTACCCGTTTGACACGGTCAAGAAGCGCCTCCAGATGCAAGCCAAGGACGGCGTCGTGCGATATAGCGGCATTGGCGACTGCTTTGTCAAAATCATCCGACAAGAAGGCACAGTTGGGCTCTACCGCGGGTCGTTGCCCAACATGGTGCGGCTCGTGCCATACGCGGCGGTCATGTTTGCCTCATACGAAGCGGCCAAGAAGTGCTTGCAGTCACTTTGACTTGTTGCTGCTAACCTTTGTTCTTTGTGCATTATTTAAGCTGAAAGTAGATTATGTATGTTGTTTTTGCTACGCTGTTGCGGACTTTCATCGATTCTGGCGCTGATGGACACACGCCATTGAAAAAGATACAGGACACCAACGAAACAGTCTCTTGAAATACCAGGAAGCGACTATTTGGGCACAAAACCAATTTCAGCCCATGACACGTTTCCTACACGTCCTGTGAATGAATTCGAAAAATACTGTCGTGGTTGCTACCCGCACGCGTACCGGCTTGTTTGGCACTGTTATTTTGACGAAGGAATGCCGCAATGTCTTTCAATGCGGAGAAATCTGGCTGCTTTTCGCGCATACATTTCCATGTTGGCAGCACGATGACTTGTGACATCCACTGCCAGTTCATGTAATTGGCAGTGGAACGATGCGATGCAACGTCAACCGGGGGTATTTTCAACTCTCGACGATTGTCGAAGACCAATTTCTCCCTTTGTACAGACCAAAACGAAGACGAGATGTCCCGTTTGGGCAACCCCATCAAGTTACACATGCGACACATGAGCTCAAGCCATCGATGTGAATGTGCCAGTGACGCAAGGTCTTTCTGGTGCTCCCGTCAACAAGTTTCTTATCGTATTTTAGTGAGCAACATCGTCAACCTACTTTTCATGCCTTCGCTTTGCGAACAACCCTATCTCAACGGATGCAATAGCACGAAGAGCCGAGCAGGTATGCTAGATTTCCTCTTGGTGTCATCTATTTTGACCACTTATTTATGCCTGGGACCCACAATGGCAATTCACTACTCTCGCTCATCCATGTCCGCATCTAAGTGGGAATTTTCCTCACGTATGATTATCTCTGCTGCAAAGGCTGCAACTCGTGGTCGTTCATCGCCCAAAGAAGGTCCAAGAATTTGTCTGTGTCCGTCGAGCGAAGAGTATTCGTGATCTCTTCCGAGGCTAGCTCTCTGGCTTGGTTGTAGCCACCCCACATGAAGGCATTCAATTTACTACTTTATTGGGAAACATTAGCCAACGAATATAGCTGGTCGCCTCTCGTTGGCCAGTGAGCGGTGGACCACTTTGTCTTGATAAGTGACACTGGCGCGGTTCCTGAAATGAATGATCACATTTGGTTTCTGATTTAGGCAGCCCCGTTTGCAATCCACAATATCAAAATGTGAGAAGCTGGTACTGACCAAATCCTAGGTATCGAAAAAATGTTCTTTTGTCGGCTGGCAACATGGTGAATAATGAGTATGTGGTTCCCTACTTATCTCGAAGCCACAAATGAATTCATTTACACCTTTTGACTAACCCATGAAATGAAGTCCTGGAATTTTTGTACACCAGTCGGGAATACTAGTAAGGCATTTCGAAATTGTTTCTAGAATGAAAAAATTTAATGCCATGACAACTTGTGCGCAAACACAATGTCCTCATATGCATATCAGAGGGACTCGAGGTACTCCTGGGATGCCTCGTAGGAAGCAAACATAACTGCCGCGTACGGCACGAGCCGCACCATGTTGGGCAGCGATCCTCGGTAGAGCCCCACCGTGCCTTCTTGTCGGATGATTTTGACAAAGCAGTCGCCGATGCCGCTGTATCGCACGACGCAGTCATTCGCTTGCATTTGGAGGCGCTTCTTGACCGTGTCAAACGGATAGGCAAACAATTGAGCGATGACACCAGAGATGCTTCCGAGAACCAAATGATCAATCGAGTCCAGCTGGGTCTTCTCTTTCGGCCAACGCCATTGAGGCCAACGATTCTTGACCGAGTAGTCCTTGCCATATTCATAGCAGCCAAATTGGATGCCTTCAAAGGGGATCACGCCCACAAGGCCAACGAGACAACCGCGATAGAGTCCTCGAATACCTTCGGCGAGGATGATGATGCGGAATTCGTTTGTGATCGTGGTCGTCTGTGTTGCGACAATGAGGCGAGTACGAACGAGCTCCATGGGGTAGACTGTCAACGTGGCCACCATGCCAGCAAGAGCTCCGCAAATAGCTAGCTCGACAACCTTGGGCTCGTCGTTGCGACCATAGTGTCCTTGCAGCTGGTCGTAGAGAGAGAATTTGACAGCTGAGTAGGGGCCAAGGCGGCAACAGCCTGCTAGATTGCCCTTCCAAAAGCCAGAGATACCTTGGGTAGAATAGAGGTGCTTGATTGTACCTTGCACGCCACTGCGTGCGTGGTTGACTTGAATGAGGACCTTGAGGACATCCAATGGGGATGTCGTAATCCTTGTGACGCAGCCAGCGATCATGCCAGCGGTGACAGAGTGAACGCTTCTACGGGTTAAAGTGACATGGTTGTCATTTGTGTTCATCGAGGGAAGTCGACGAGTGGGAGGAGTGCAGCGGTTGAGCACACAAAGCGCTCATTGTTGACGGATTGGGGTCCGAAATCATTGTAGTCACATAAATAGGTGGCAAGTTCTTATCCGAATTTTCGCTCCCTTTACAACAGAAGATGGGATGTGTCGGAACAGTTCCGCAATACATGAAATCATTTTTGGTATATGGATGTTTTTCGAGCAGAATTCACTTCCATGAGTACGGTTAGAAACCCTGACGCAGGAATTGTTGACTGACATTGTTCTACACATTGCAACAGGCGACATAGCACCGATGGCAAAATAGCGCCGCAGGAGCGTATTGAGGTCGCGTGCACAATCTTGTCCTGGCGGTGCCTTGGCGAGGAGCAAGCCCCAATAGTTTCGTTAAAAGGATTATGTTTCTCTCGTTGTAAAAAACAGCAGGTAGGCCACGAGACTTGCCGCTACCCACACGAGGCGTGTTTATACGTCTACTAGTACCAAACAACATACCACAGCTTTTATTTGAATTTTTGCAAACGTTATTTCTTGATTGTAGTCCATCGCAACTTGTACTCATATCAGGAAATTATGCTCGAATGACATGACTCGCTCGAAAAAAGTCCGTCGACCGCTCGAAAATATCGTACCTTCAAGTGCAAGTCTATATTTAGCTACAAACCCCTAGCCGCAAAATTGTGCATGCAGCACGATGCCAACACTTGCGTGGCCATTTTTGTGCTCCTTTTTGTACAATAGTCGGACCCGGCAAGGCATGTTGACAAGAACTACTGAAATTGATCTTCTGTTGATCTCCTTTGTATTTTCTAATCTGTTGTGAACGCAACCAATTTCGTGGCACACACATTCAACCTACAAAGTTGTTTGCGAGTCAAACGGCCAGTTTAATTATAGTTCAAGAGGCAGAATGGCGTTCTGGTCTTATCGCCGCCATGTTGGTTGTACTTCGAGGGGAATATGGTCGCCCGGCTCACTCACATATACGCGCATCTCGTGCAGGGGGCAAGCCTTGGGCTCAACCACTGTGTTGCAATACCAATCCAAATGTTGAAATCGTTGCCGCAATATGCACATATACAGTACTACACAAGTAGTTTGCTGAACATTGGTCAGGTTCAGCCGTATTCGGTTTTGGCGTCAGAGGATAGTTGGTGAGGCGCCCCATACCCTCAGCTGAATGCCTATAAAGAGGTGTCGTCCTCGTCGTGAACACCAAATATGCACCAGGTTGAATAAAATATTGCATTTCTCTTGTCTCACGCACCTCTAATCACATTTGGGCAACAAAAAACCAATAATACAACTAACAACCAATGGAGACATCGCACCAATGGGCTCGTGCAATTCGAATGCTAACGTTGCGTCCCACTCTTAGCTACGTTTTAAAATGTGGCTTGTCGTGAAGCAGCAAACTTTGAAAACCGACGTTGTCCGCAACATGAATGCATTTAATTTTTAATATCCGATGCGAGTATGCATTTCATTTCTTGATTTTGATGAGCACAACATCTTTCCTTGGTGAACCTAACCGATTTCAAAACACCGATCGTGCCGCGAGTGCGCCAATCTGGTGATGTTACCAGAACGACCACCCGTTGTAGCATTTGCAGAGTGAAACGTACTGGGGACAACTACATGCCAACACGTATGAAAAGCAAGAGACGCGAATTGTCCTTACGCGTCCGTCTCGAGAGTCGTGAGCGGACATGTCATCAAATGGGGAAGTGCGATGTCTTTCTGGCCGTTCATGGCCAAGCGACTTGCCCAATTCTTCATGTCGTCCCTGATGAGCAACATGTTGATTGTGATAAGCTTGAGAAATCCCTTGTTACTGGTGCCGCTGGCATTCAACCGGTGGTTTGAACTCATGTGCCACATGTTTGTCATTGCTGGAGTCGATTCGCACACAAGCTGTGGCACGCCTTAGGAATTGGGCGACTGGAAGCAAGGGTTGCTCCTGTCCGCACATCTTCAAAACCTTGGTTGTCATCACTAGAAGACCCCCACTTGGTCTGCATAGTAGATTACATCGACTTGAACTGAGGCGCCAATCATTGTCTTTGTCGGTGAACAATGTCAAACATCCATATTGCTCCAACGTGACTGACCGTCTCCATGAAGCGATGCTCTGTTCAAGGACACCACAAGTACCCACAGCATGCTAATGCGTACATCTTTGAACAGTGAGCAATTCCTCCTTCACATACAGCGTGACAAGTACCTGCGCATCCGGGTTTACTCTTGAACGAAATGGCGAGCGATGATGATGCTGATAACTCATCTAATGATACAAAAGGTAGCTCCAATTTCATCGTTAACTCTTCTTTTGTTCGGTAAAGTTGTGCTAATAGTGGCTTACTACATGTCATGTGCATTTACAAAGGCGAGCGTCAATATTTTCACCGTCACTGTAACGCGGTACATAAATAACGCCTGGATCAGACCCTTTCGGATTTTACTGAATCGCGTCATCTCGATTCAGCCGCAGAGATTCAGTGTCCTTTATGAAAGAGTGAGAGATGTGTATTTTCTGGTCAAGGTGCATATCAGTGGTTTGCGATAAACACAAATGCACTCTATTGTTGTCAGAAAATGTCATGAGTGATTTTTGACTGACCCAACCGACTTCGAACGAAGATTTTCCCGTCTTGATTGCTTCGACCCTTCGCACGAAATACCCACCTCTCACCCCATTCAAATGGTCTAGCATTGATTTCGCATTGGATGAACGGGTTTCAAGAGGTGTGCAAAGCAATGCAGGTACAGTGCATGGAAGTTCAACTTTGAATATCGTACTTCCAACGACACCGTCAGTCCAAAACACCATTTGATGACGACATGCAACGGCCATGATCCCAAAATGAGTTTCACGTGCGGTCAACTTTCGTTGCTCACCGTTCAACATTTCCAACCAGGGAAATGAATTAAAGTGTTCTCTAGCCCACACTGCTCCAAGATGTGTTTGGCCAAAGTATTCTTGTGCCCCTGTCAAGAATATAAGCAGCATTTAAAGCCTTGGCGAATGAAAAGCCATTTGCTGATCACTTCGAAGTACTCTATTAAAAGCCTGGTTGTAAATAACTGTCAACCAATCGGTATTGTTGCATCTGACATCCTCGCGAGCGTTGAATGAATACAAGCGTATACTCCATGCTGGATTCAAGGTGAATGTCACGAAACCGGCACCGCCAACATCCAACCGGTAGACACCCGCTGAGGTTGCCGATCGTAACGTGATCACTATTGAAAATGCGACAAACCTCCTTCATGACCAACAGCAGTAGCGCCACGTCACTAAAAGCAACGACCAAACAAATGCAATCCTGGCCATCCGCCACTGCGGGTGTCTTGGCCGGGTGCATCACTCGCACGGTGACATCGCCCATGGACGTTGTCAAGATCAACGTCCAAGTGCACGGCCGCGGCTGCATCCGTGACACGTGCCACAACATTTACAAGACCCAGGGGGTTCGGGGGTTCTGGAAAGGCAACCTCGCGGGCTGTTGCCGACTCGGGCCTTACTCTGGCATCAAATTTTGCTTGTACGAGCAGCTGGACACCCACCTCCGTGACGCGGGCGGGTCACCATCGAGCTCGTCAACCCAACACGCCTTAACGGGCGCAGTCGCCGGGGCCATCGCGACCATCTTCGTTTACCCCATGGAACTTGTCCGAACGCGACTCATTGTATCCAACCAAACCAAGATCGGCCGTGAATTTCGCCGCATTTGGCGCATCGCAGGCGTCCGTGGCTTGTACCGCGGCTGCCTCACGGGCTTGGTTGGCGCAATGCCGTTTGAAGGCATTCAATTTGCCTGCTACGAGCACGGCAAAACAGTTGCAGTGTTACATCGCTTACCTGTGTGGCGCTGGCCACCGGCGAAAACGAGCCTCGATTCGTGGGATCATCTCGCCTTGGGCAGCCTTTCGGGTGCGGTGGCCCAGCTCGTTGTGTATCCGCTGGACACGGTCAAGAAGCGACTCCAACTGCAAGAGGTGTCGCCCCAGTTTCAAGTTCGATACCTCGGGATTCTAGATTGTATGGCCAAGATCGTTCGCGATGAAGGCATTCGAGGGCTCTATCGAGGGTCGCTGCCCAATCTCGTGCGGCTCGTGCCGTATTCCGCCGTCATGTTTGCATCCTACGAAAGCCTCAAGGAGCTCCTCGATTGATGACAATGCCAAACGTCAATGCATGTAATGTCTTTGGTTTTATTGTAAGAATAATTGATATTTAATCTGTCATTGGCATCATTGGCACTCCATGCAGGTGCTTGTGGCTTGCCTCGTTCGTTCGCGTTCATGTCGTCCTCGCCATGATAGATCCTGTTTGACGCTCCATATTGTTTTGGTTGTGGGAAACTTGGGCTCATTCGAGGGTAGTGATCTTGAACGATTGCCATCCATGTGTTTGATAGACACAAGTAGCACAGCTTTGGCCGCTCGGGGCTCTTTAGTCATTGGATGCACTGCCTCAGGACCCCCATTCCGACCTCGACACACTGGCTCACATTTGTGGTCGCAAGCGCACTCGCAATGTCACTTAGGAACTCCAGCAGTTCCACGGGGACGCCCAATATTTCGGCCATGAGTTTGACCAAGGGAAGCTGCTGCATCTTGTGACTTGGGCTTGTCCGTCGACGACAAACAGTCGCGGCAAAGCGGCACGACGGTTTCACTTTTGACTGGCCGTGCCGGATACAAAATCCGGATGCAAGTTCCTTTCTTCGATGGACTTTTTGCAAAGGGTAAAAAATATGACCCCAAACATTTCAAGATCAACGACAATGTCAAAAGTGAATTGTCGGTCTTCGTGGCTCCATTGGATGAAAATCCCTGCAAACCCACATGCCAACACAATCTTCATGTGGATTTTTACCTTGACTCTTATCTCAATAACTTTATCTTGCGGAGCGAAGGAACCCAACTTCCAATTTTGGTCCAAGCTAGTACAGTGGTGGAAGTCAGGATAGGACACCTAGTTTTCTTCAATATCTTGTTCGAAAATACTCGCCAAAACGATTCTCACTGTGCTTCGTTTTCGATTCCTCAGGTCATGCGTGTGCATCAAAGTGCTCAGACGATGCCGAGCTTCAATCTTAATTCGAATAAAACGTATTCTCAAAAAGTATACAATTTCAAATATAAAGACAATTCACGTTTTTTTCGAATTAAGATTGAAGCTCTGGCATCGTCTGAACACTTTGATGCACACGCATGTTTACTTGGGGTTGCAAAATTTTGTCTTTTCTCATGCGTAATTCAACAAGTTGTGCTAAAACATTCAATCATCCTAATCAGGACAGCTTCCCCTCGAGGATTCTGGGCATGGTCCTGACTCGTTTTGGCGAGTATTTTCGGACAAGATATTGAAGAAAACTAGGTGTTCTATCCTGACTTCCACCACTGTTGACCTCATCGACTTGTTTCTGCCCAAATTCAGTCTTTCTTTTGGAGGTCGAGAAGAAAAGTCATGGAGGGGTAAAATATAGTTCAAGATTGCGCATGAGCTCATCAACGTCATAAACAAATATCCTCATGTGCTCCAGCTTGCGTCGGCTGAAAATTTGTTGTCGTGGCGACGGAGCCAATGGAAAACTTAGCGAAAATTGCTTCGCTCACTTGAAACGTTTGAGCGATGCTGTCGAAACCAACCATCTCCCATATGTTTACCGAAAACATCTGGTGGGAAAATTGGGTCTACTAACCACCACCACTCAGAATTTACCACTCAGGCTTGGACTTTTATGCAAAAAAGAATATCTCCAAGTTGCTGCAAGTTACGAACCAATTTTGCATGCACTCTTACATTGTCAATCTCTTGCTACAACAATGAATCGAGGAACCCTATTCCCACCGACAGGATTTGCCCAACATCTCTGTCGTCTACTTGTATGTGCCTTGGTTATCCTTGCCGACGATGTCCGGCCCATCAAAATCGGCCAAAACGACCGCATCGTCATTGTTGGCGGTGGCCCCGCGGGCATTCACTATGCCACATTACTGGCCCAAAAAGGATTCACCAACATCACGATCCTCGAAGCGTCCAATCAAATTGGCGGCAAGACCAAGACTGTCATGGATCCCCTTGGGTTTCCCCATGAACTGGGCACGTGTTATGCCCACGCTCTGTACACTCCCGTCTTTGACTTATTGAACCAATACGACCCAACCAACACGTTGGTTCCCTTCATGCCAACCATCAAAGGTCACACGTGGATCAACCGAGATGGACAGCCAACCATCGATTACAACAAGTACATTCTCCAATTGGCGATGAATGCAGTGGGTCCAAAGCCATTGCCAGAGCTTATTGCGACGGTCAATGCTACATTCTCTGCCTACATTGCGCTCCACAACTCGATCTTTGGTGTCTATGACTATGGTTTGCCACCCCAACCATCCGATTGGAGTCGTATCAGCATGTCAGGGTTTGATTTTTTGGTTCAAAACAAACTGCAAGCGATCGAAGGTTTCTTTCGCTTTGTGTTTCAACAGCAAGGCTACGGGTCGCTCGAAAACACGCCTGCGTTTTATATGCTTTGGTGGGCCCATCCGGATATGGTGCGCGCACGGCAAGTGGCCGACAGCCAAGGCAAGCCATGGGTTTGGATGCTCTCGAAAGGTTACATCTCGCTGTGGCAACAAATAATTCAGGCGTATTCGGATCAAATCCAAGTCCAATTGAATACGCGCGTGATCCAAATCACGCGCCGCCCCCGTCCCATCAGCTT
This sequence comes from Aphanomyces stellatus, assembly GCA_009835185.1. NCBI lineage: Eukaryota > Oomycota > Saprolegniomycetes > Saprolegniales > Verrucalvaceae > Aphanomyces > Aphanomyces stellatus. Next base: position 14,272 of record VJMH01000540.1, read on the forward strand.
TACTGTCTACCGCAACAATGGCACGCCCGATGTCGTCTACGGCGATCATTTTGTGTCGGCCGTCGATTTGAGCCGCGGAGAGGTCCTCCCCACGGACCTTCAGAAAGTCGAGAAGCCACTCTACAAAAGCGAAGACCTCGCCTCGGCATTTATTGTCACAGTGTTCGAGTCCGATGCATCGTCGAAAGAAAGCGTGTCCCAGTGGTGGCCAGCACGCGGTGTCGGCAATGCCCAAGGCCGTCTGCAACTCACGAGGAATTCCCGCCTGGCCCTCTTCGACCCATTTCCAGCACATGGAGCCCCGATCGATCCATTGCCAACAGATTGGGGCGTGAATGCCACGGGGCGCCAAACGCGGGTCGGGTATCAGTTTTACAATCGCCTCGTTCAACCCACAGACGGTGCGACGGCCCAGAAACAATTGTTGACTGATGCTGCCGCCGCCAATTTGACCAACGCGAAGATTAAAGCCCAAGTCGTCCACAACTACTTCCCACGGTACAGCCAAACGCAGTTGGAAAATGGGGTCCCGTGGAGTGTGTGGGACGTCCAAGGCCGCCTTGGCACGACATGGATTGGGTCGTCTGTGAGTTTTGAAAGCATTTTGGACGTCGTGACGTACAACAACCAGCTCATTCAAAGAGTAGTTATGACCTAATGAAAACAACACCGTTGAAGCGCGATATGTTGAAAATTGGTTTGCAGCGCAGCCGTGGACTGGAATTAAAAAGGAGGTCATCTCGACTCCAATGACAATCAAGTTGATCGCAGAAATGGCATCGAATTAATACTTTATCTGATAAGGTCGTGAGTGTGTTTTATTTCGAATCTGCCGACCGTACACAGATGGGTGGTGCAATCCCACGTTTGTGTGGTCACACCGGGACTCATACAGTGGTCCACAAACGATGTCCAAGACATCAGACGTGGTTTGCTTTCATCTCCCGTGGAACATTCCATGCTCTCCTTTCCACATTTCCATCTCTCAGTGTTGCATTAGCTTGGTTCTTGCCACACAATACCATGCTTTGGACAAGCCTTGTTCTCCTCCTCCTCTCCACCTTTGGCATTGCCGACGAGCCCACGCCCATTACTGAGCTCGGCCAAAATGATCGCATCGTCATTGTTGGCGGTGGGCCCGCTGGCATTCACTATGCCACACTACTGGCCCAAAAAGGATTCACTAGCATCACGATCCTCGAAGCGTCCAATGCGATTGGCGGCAAGACCAAGACTGTCATGGATCCCCTTGGGTTTCCCCATGAACTGGGCACGTGTTATGCCCACGCTCTGTACACTCCCGTCTTTGACCTATTGAACCAATACGATCCAACCAACAAACTCATTCCCTTCATGCCAACTGTGAAAGGCCACACGTGGGTCAACCAAGAAGGCCAGCCCGTCACCGACTACAACAAGTACATCCTCCAACTCGCCAAGAAAGCAGTGGGTCCAAAGCCATTGCCAGAGTTGATTGCAACTGTCAATGCGGCCTTCCAGTCGTACATTGCGCTCCACGAATCCATTTTTGGCGTCTACGACTATGGCTTGCCTCCCCAACCGTCCGATTGGAAGCCATTGCGCCTCTCGGGCTACGATTTCTTGGCCAAAAACAAACTACTCGCGATCGAAGGTTTCTTTCGCTTTGTGTTTCAACAGCAAGGCTACGGGTCACTCGAAAACACACCTGCGTTTTATATGCTTTGGTGGGCCCATCCGGATATGGTGCGCGCGCGGCAGGCGGCCGACAGCCAAGGCAAGCCATGGGTTTGGATGCTCTCGAAAGGATACAAGTCGTTGTGGCAAGCCATGCTCGACGCCTACCCCCAAATCCAAGTCAAGCTGAATGTCCAAGTGATTCAAGTCACGAGACGCCCGCTGCCCATCTACATCACAGTGTACGACCACGGCGTGCCCAGTGTCGTCTTTGCTGACCACGTGGTCATGGCCATCGACCTCAGTCGCCTCGCGGTCCTTCCAACGGACTTGAGTGACACGGAGAAATTGCTCTACAAGAATCAGAGCACGGCCTCGTCGTTTGTTGTCACATTATTCGAGTCTGACGCCACTCCATCCGAAAGCGTGTCCCAATGGTGGCCGGCCCGCGGCGTCGGTGCCACCCAAGGCCGCCTTCAATTGACACGCAATTCACGACTCGCGCTCTTCAACCCCTCGCCCGCCCATGGCGCCCCCTCGGACCCTAACCCGACCGACTGGGGCGTGAATGCCACGGGCCGCCAAGCCCGTGTCGCCTACCAGTTTTACAATCGATTGGTGCAAGACAGCGATGGCGCGACGGCCAAAGCCCAGCTGATGACAGACTTGACAGCAGCCAAGTTTGGCAAAGCAAATGTGCGCACCCAAATCGTGCACAACTACTTTCCACGTTTTGAGCAAGCCAAGTTGGAAGCTGGGGTATTGTGGAAGATTTGGGGGCTCCAAGGCAACCGTCACACGACATGGGTTGGGTCGTCTGTGAGCTTTGAGAGCATTCTTGATGTGATCGCGTACAACCTCCAGCTCATTCAGCGCGTCCAAATGACTTAATGAAGCGATGCTTTGCTCATTTACGTCGTCCATGCTGTGATTGACCCCTGATGCTTTCGTGTTGGTTGTGGTTTGACATCATCCAAATTCACAAAAGCTCAATAGATAGTACAACCCGACCGACACAAAGCTCCAAGAGTGTATAACGTTGTCAATTTCGGTAATTTGACCAGAACAGGAAAAACCAGATTATCGCTTCTGGCCAATTAAATCAGTCCTTTGCTTATAAACAAGGACTCATTGGCTGTAACTTAATAGTTATAGCCAATGACTTTGACGTATATGATCGACTTCAGTACATTTGATTGGCTAAAACGCAGGATAGGTCGCTGTTTGGACCGTGTTCCTTGGGGGATAGTTGGTTGTCTGTCAGCACAACAACGGTGATCAGCACAACAACGGTGACCAAATTGGCTGTAGCTATAGCAGGTGCTCTTCATGTGAGAATGTCTTGGAGATGGCTGACAAAGCCAGCAAGAATCATCTATTGATTGAATCTCGTGTTGGGAAGTGTTGGGGTGCACAATGATGTGGATTGGTCCCCTGAGAGGGACATGGCCAGGCCAGCTCAGTTGCCTGACGTGCGCTTGGCAACCACAATGGATATGTCGTCAAGTTCTTGTAAAGTCCAGGACAGGTTCATGATGTGCCAAATGTCATCGTATCGAGGGAAGCCCACAAAACCAATAGACCCACCGCGCCCAATACATGTATTTCGCGGTCCACTTCCTGGGAAGCTGAAGTATACCAGGTACTGAACTTCACTTTGTCCTGATGAAGACTCGCAATATTTGTCATGCCGATAATACTAGAACCTTGATGGTACATTTGACAAACTTCGGCTGGTGAAGTCCATTTCAAGGCACCAGAACTGTGTTACGATTGAGGAGATTCAAACGGGGACGGCAATTCTCTCCCGCAGCTTTATTTCGAACATGATGACCTGAACTTTGTATTGCTTGTAATTGGATATCTCAACCATGTCCCGACAGGCTCGCTGAGTTTTGTTGCGGAAATACATTGAGAGTTACAATGAAACCCACCAAAAACGCAATGTGGCGAACATCTGCTTGGAGCAAACTTGCCCATCCTCAGCAAGTGGCTTTTCTCAGATCGCCTCCGTGGGGTTGAGATTCATTTTAGGACAACCCGCACCATGCCGATGCTGATGTGGCTACTCGTCACGGTCCTCTTGTGGAATCCCGTCGCTACAGACGACATCCGCCCGATTGAAATCCGGCAAAATGGTCGCATCGTCATTGTTGGCGGCGGCCCCGCAGGCATTCACTACGCCACGCTCCTAGCCCAAAAAGGATTCACCAACATTACCATTCTCGAAGCGTCCAATGCGATTGGCGGCAAGACCAAGACCGTCATGGATCCCCTTGGGTTTCCCCATGAACTGGGCACGTGTTATGTCCACGCCCTCTACGCCCCCGTCTTTGACCTGCTCAAGCAATACGATCCGTCCAACAAGCTTGTGCCATTCATGCCAACCGTCAAGGGTCACACGTGGGTCAATCAAGACGGGAAACCAACCATCGATTACAACCAGTACATTCTCCAATTGGCCATGAAAGCGGTTGGCCAAAAGCCATTGCCGGAATTGATCGCGACGGTCAATGCTGCATTCTCTGCCTACATTGCGCTCCACAACTCGATCTTTGGTGTCTATGACTATGGTTTGCCACCCCAACCATCCGATTGGAGTCGTATCAGCATGTCAGGGTTTGATTTTTTGGTTCAAAACAAACTGCAAGCGATCGAAGGTTTCTTTCGCTTTGTGTTTCAACAGCAAGGCTACGGGTCGCTCGAAAACACACCCGCGTTTTACATGCTCTGGTGGGCCCATCCCGAGATGGTGCGCGCGCGGCAAGTGGCTGACAGCCAACGCAAACCATGGGTTTGGATGCTCTCGAAAGGTTACCTCTCGCTGTGGCAAGCCATGTTGGACGCGTACCCCCAAATCCAAGTCCAACGCAACACTCGCGTGATTCAAATCACGCGAAGCCCTGGCCCGATATCAATCACGGTATACCGAAACAACGCCCCCGACATTGTGTACGCCGACCACCTCGTGTCGGCCGTCGACTTAAGCCGCGGCGCCGTCCTCCCCACGGACCTGTCCACGGTTGAAAAGGCGCTCTACAAGAAACAAAACACCGCGTCGGCCTTTATCGTCACGTTGTTCGAGTCGTACGCGTCGCCCCTCGAGAGCGTGTCGCAGTGGTGGCCGGCACGGGGCGTCGGCGCCAACGAAGGCCGCGTGCAATTGACACGGAATTCCCGCCTCGCCCTCTTCAACCCCCTCCCGCCTCATTCGTCCCCCACCGATCCGGTCCCGACCGACTGGGGCGTGAATGCTACAGGCCTCCAAGCTCGCGTGGCCTACCAATTTTACAATCGGTTGGTGGAAGCCTCCGACGGTGCCACGGCCCAGAAACAATTGTTGGCCGATGTTGCCGCCGCCAACTACACCAATGCCAAGATCCGCGCCCAAGTCGTGCACAATTATTTCCCACGGTACAAACAAGCCCAGTTGGAGCGAGGGGTCCCGTGGAGCATTTGGAGTGTTCAAGGTCGCATCCGCACGACGTGGATTGGGTCCTCGGTGAGTTTTGAAAGTATTTTAGACGTTGTGACGTACAACAACCAACTCATTCAGCGAGTTGTCATGACATAAATAATACTATTATGCCTTTATTTTGAGGGACATCCGCTTCAAGCGCAACGAGAATCTCTTTCAAGCGAAATGAAAATTGGCTTCCAGGTATGAATCCAATCCAACTAGATGAGTCTCAGCACGAATATGACACCTTTTCCGCCGACAACTGATCTTGCCGCCTCAATAGTCGACCAACACCCCAGTCTTGCTGATCGAATAACGTGGCGTAATTAATTGTCACACGCATCTCGGTTAGCACGCTCATCAATCCAAAGATGTTGAACTTCCAGCCAAACTTAAGACTGTGAGCGGATTTTCCAAACAGGATCTTTCTCCTCGGCAAGCAACCCGTAAAACAAAATTATACACGCGACTCTCGTTGTGCTCCAATGTGATTTTCTGAAGGTTTAAACTCTCGTCGCTTGCAGGTTTCAGTCACTGTTGGAGCCAGAGGAAGGAATTCGCGAGGACAACAAGATCAGGTGGTCCCAGCAATCATGAGTTGCACGACCCGGTGGTGGCTGGCGAAATGCATCACACACAAGAGTACTTGTTCGCGGCAGTACCCCATCGGAGAAATCGTGTCGTGTACTTGCTCTCATTCCAACCCAGCACCAGGAGGCATTTGATCCACGAAGCCAATTCTATCGTAGGACCAATCAAGCCTTAACTTTCGGCCTTTTGGGAACTACTACATTGAAACTTGTTTTAACGTTACCCTCGATGATTCGATGCAACCTGATGGAATATTCAAAGTGATGAGATGTAGCCTCACGAGTTGCGATGCTCTCAAATTAAATGTAGTGCCGGGTGCTATTCGTATTTGCATGGGAGGTGTGCCACCAACCATATGCAAAGTCCCGAAACGGCTGTAACCGCTTGTTTCATACCGCCTGCCGAAAGGGCACACCACTTTTCTACGTTCCAGGCCAACATGACCGTGGTAGTGCCTTTTACGAATGACGCCCGCGTCACATATCTCGCCCAGCACCATCTGTGGCTCGACCGCGTCACGGGCCTGACGTTCTTGGCAATAACGACAGCCATGACCATCTACTACCTCATTTGCCTCTCGCCGTACACGCAAAATGACTACTTCTGGACCATGTTCAACGCGACCGGCACCCAAACCTTCATGACCGACGTGTACAACAGCCAGCTCTGGAACACGTTTGAGGCGCGCGAGCTGCCGCTCTTCACACGTGACGCTGCGTCTCCCAAGGACTACTCGCTATCCGACACCGCAATGACGATTCAAGCAACAGACGCGCGACGCATTGCCATGGAGCAGCTCAACCTCCTTCCCGTCCTCATTGCGGGCCTACGACGCCAAGCCACCCTCCAAACGACCAGCGCCCTCACGTGCTACTGCTGGCTCGACTTTGACCAAACGTGGCAAGTGGCCCACACGGCGGGTCGACAAGCCAGATGCCAAACCATGTACAGCCACAACGGCGTCGTGTACATGGAAGCCATGCTGCGCAACACCGATTGGCGGGCGTGGTATGCAGACTGGGGTCCGTTGTTTGAAGTCACATATGGGTCAGCTATCCGCGAAAGAGGCGACGCTGGCATGGCCTGGCTCAATCAGACGACGTCTGCCGTCCACTCGTTCAGTGTCCAAGCAGAAATCGAGTTTTGGGCAACGTACAACATCACGCAGTACATCCTCCCGTGGCACAACCGCAACTTTGGTGGGTTTGACAACGTCGTCGTGCTCAACAATGCCCTCCAGTCGTTTTCCATCCTCGTGAATACAGTCCCGTGCAAAGACATGGCTGGGTCGTGGACGACAGTTGTCGCGTCCTTTGGCGTCTGGAACGATTTTGGCTATGCCTCATACGTCAACGCAAGCCTCGTTCGAAACTCGTCCAATTCGTTCACACTTCTTGGAGTTGAAAACGACCCTGAAATTTGGATCGGCGTGTATCCGGCTACGAATAGCAGCCTCCTCTTCCACGATACCATTGGACCACTTGGCGCTGTCGATCTCATGTATGTACTTCCCCCACCATCGCTGGTCGCCGCATTCAAGCTGCTGCATGTGGCTTTTACCACCGCCATTCAAACAAGTAAACAAATGAATCGCATCTTCAGTGAAGCGTCGGCCGTTGCGACGAGTGTGATATTTGAGTTGGCGCCACCGCAATGGCAACTTGACGGCATCGAGTACTACAGTGGCAACCCCCTCTGTTTGGACGACATGACCCAACCCTACGTCCAACAATCCTTTGGGTTTGACGATGCGTGCACAAAACCCCGCCCGCCCATGACTGTCGATGCGACTCTTCAAAATATTGTCTTTGCAATGTGGCTTCAAGCCAAAGCCGCATCCTTTCTCAGCTCCCATCAAGTTTACAGCATTTGCAGCGCATCGAGTCAGCATTCAGCCGCATCCTGCAGCAACATTTTGTCCACTGCGCAGTCCATGCTCAGTTCGTGGTCAGCGATGTCTGAATTTCCCCAACTCGTGGAACCGCAACTATCTATTCAAAATGACGTTATGGAGCTTCAAATTGGGCTCATGCAATTTGCGATCCTTGATGGCACTTCCCTTGTGCTCCAACAACCACTCCTCGATCCAACGGATGTGGTTTGGTCGTTCTACGGTTGGCTGCATCTCCTCGACTGGCTCCAAGGGACGCGCGAAGTCATTTCGTTTCAAGGGGACGCATCCACAATCGTCCTCGTCTCCAAACAATACGCTCCACAAACCTTTCTCGTCGACTCGCTTGAGACTCCGACGCGGTTTTCTCATGTCATTGGCCTTCTTCTGTGGTACATGAATGCTGTAACCGCCTCGGTGGTGCTTGCGGCCTCGCTTTCAGCTATGTATTTCGCCCAAGGTCAATTTCTTGGGTCGAATCTCATCTTTTTACATCCTGTTGTGGGCATCGTTTGGCTGGGCCGGCCGCTTATGATGCTGCGCGGCATGGTGGCCATCACGGTGCTCAGCTCGACGAAAATACAGCTAACACAAAACGATGGCTGGACATCGTTCATCGTCTCCCCTCGCACCTTTTTCGAAGCCTTCGTCGCGTCCGTGGAAGCGTTGAACCTTACGTTTGCTGTCTCGGATATTTTACTCGTCCTGACCACGACGCAACGATCCAAATGTTTTGTAATTCTCAGCTGTTGCTCGGTTGTAGTCGTTACCCTGGTCGTGGACCTTGCATGGCCCTTTGTGCCGACAGGTACCTTGGCTCGCACGTGCCAGAGCACCAACATGGATGCCCAAATCAGCTGCGTCTCGGGCCACGTGGACATTGGTAGCTTTCGTCGCTTCGTTTTTCTCTGCGTGATGCAAGCGACGTGCATCAGTCTGTCGCTGTGTGCCTCGCATTGCATCGCTCGACGTCACGGCGTCGTCAACTTGCCAGTCGTGGTGCCTTCGATTGCCTTGCATTTGTTTTCCAAGGCGACAACGGCCAACGACAGCTACTCGAGTCTATACTTTGACCCGTTGTCCGACGTTCTCTGTGGCCTCCTTCCAGTGCAACTGCGCCGGAACGAGTATGTGTTTAGTGTGACGTCGTGGACCTTGATCCCAGTTCATGTGGTCGAGAGCGCACCACTCGTGGGAGTCCAACCTAACGAAGCAAGCAAATCTTCCCGCTCCATGGCGTTGGTGTCTACCAGCACGACTCGAACGTACCAAAAACTCCGCACGATTGCGTCGATTGTGTTTCTCGTCCTCTCGGCCATTTCATCGGCGCTCTTTTTTTACATCTTGCAAGACCAACTCAGCAACGATTTTCTCTGGGCGGGATTCAATAGCACGGGTATGCAGCCCTTTTTAATGGACTGGTACAACCGAGAACTCCTCTTTCGACCCAACTCGACGTTGCTCGACATGGGCCAGACCAGCCATCTCAAAGCCTACAACGCCACATCCGCTACCGTCGAGTATTGTAATTTCTATGCGGCCACGATGCAATTCGAGCACTTGTCCCTGGCAACTGTAGTAGCAGGTCTTCGTAGCATGGATGCCAGTCAATTGCCGTGGGTCGCGACCCAATATTGCTGGGTTGACCTTCGCCATCGATGGGAGATGGCCAATTCGGAGCAACGCCAACGCCGATGCCAACAACAGATGGCGACAAATGGCGCCGTGGTTGTCGAATCATTGCTTCGAAATGTCAACGTGAACGATTTGAATCGGGGTGTTTGGGGTCCAGCGCTGGAAATTGGGATATTCAACCACCTCGAGACATCGATGGACGGGACAGCATGGATGACGAGTCTGTCGTCATCATCCCTACCCATTTCAGATGAAGTGACGTTCTGGACTGACCACAACATCACGCAGTTTGGCGTGCAGTGGCAAAATTACAAACGGTTGGGTGTGGTTGAGACAGTGGCCATTCGAAATGCATTTGGGTCGACCAACGAACTAACAATCAAAACCTCGGCGCCCAGCTATCGCTTTGCACTCGAAACGTCGTTTAAAATGTACTGGGGTTGGGGCAGCGATCTCTGGGCCATCGATCAAAATGGAACGTTCATCGCCCACATGAGTTTAATTCGAAGCAGTGGCACGTTTGCGTTTGCCAACCACACGATCCAAGACCTCTTGATTCAAAACCAAACGTTGCACAATCCGATGGACGCAGGGCTTGCCCTCGTGGCCGCCACGATAGGTCCTTTTGGCAGCATCGATCTCGTGCATATTCCTTGCCCAACGTCGCTGTTGGCGCTCTACAAACAGTTTACAGACGATGTGATGGCAAGTACAAGCACACACACCGAAGCACAAGGTCTCATGCGCGGTGCCACGGAAGGCATGACGCCGATTCCATCGTCGTGGTTTGCCAATTACGCCATTGCGCTCGGCGGAAGTGTCATGTGCCCCGTCGTGAACGCCGCCATTCGTATGGACACGGGGCCGATTGCTTACTTTCGACATGATTTGAGTTGCGACGTCACGTTGACGGAAAATCTATCGCTTCATCGCCAACCGGCGGCACTGGCTTTGATCGCATGGGGTGCGTTTGAATCTATATTCGCCAATGGTCCAACGATCGACGAGGCCTGCAAGTTTGCGACGGTCGGCGCAACCGAGGCATGCGTAGCCGGCTTTACACCGGCTTTCGCGTGGGCGACAGAGTACATGTCACCCGCCTCTCGGGCCAACTATTTCCACCAAGCGGCGGCCGTCCAAGCCGAGCTCCTTGATATGCGCATTGAACTCGTCCAATATGCCCAAGCGACCTCAACATCGCCCGTTGAGATTCTCCGCTTGACGTTGCTTTCCCCTGATGATATCTACTTTCTGCTCTTTGGGTGGTTGTACATGAGTGATTGGGCCCGTGGCATTCGCGACGTCGTGTCCGTTCAAGGTGATGCTGGCACGATCAACACTATGTCGACAGAAATCGCGAACGAAGCCACGACCCCAAAAGCGTCGGAAATCCCCAGCAACGTGGCTTACTACTGCCAATTGTGCATGCAATATACGACAAGCATGGTGTTCCTCGTGACGTTTTTCACCCTCGTCTACATCGTCCACTGTCGAGGCCTCATCGAAGGCTTCAACATGTTCAAGATCAACCGCATGGGTGGCATCGTCTGGGTCGGTCGCCCTCTTCTCACGCTTCGAAGCGTCGTTGCGATTTTATTTCTGTCCACGGCCAACGTACAACTTGTGATGGAAGACACTGTCACCAAGATCGTCACCCCACAACACAACACCCTTCTGGAACGCATTTCCACGCTTCTGGCTGGGTCTGAAACATCGTGGCTGGTCATTGTACTCACGGACGTTGCGATGCTTGTCACGACACACCACACCAACGCCTATTCAAACAAAGCGATGGTTCTTGCCATTGTTGCTGCCATTTGCATCAGCGTCCTGTGGCCCGTCCAGCCGTCGTTTACGATCCGTCGCGCGTGCAGTCCCGTGCAACTGGACTTTCAATTGACGTGCCAAGCTGGCGTCGTTGAAATCGGCAGCCACCGCCGCGCGATTGAGCTTGTGGCTGTCACGGCGGCCATAGTTGTGCTCTGTTTTGTCTGGGAACGATGGCGACACCCAGCGTTTCGCTTGCCGTCGCACAAACTTTCGCTCTTGCTCCCGGCAGGCGCGCACTTTTTATACGCCAAAAAAGCGTGGATTCTCAATGATGTTCTCTACCTCGACCAAGCTTCGGCCTTTCTCTGTGGTCTCGTCACAGTCACATACCACAGGTCAGTCTATATTTTGGATGTGAAAACGTGGCGCACGCACACGTTTCCCATCGACTCGACGTTGGCCGTTGCTCTGATTGGCAGCCACAAATTCGACCAACAACGTTTGGCTACCGCCGTGCCGCTGGTGGAGTAGCCGTGGTAGTAGGTTTAGGTATATTGAACAACGAGGAACCTCCTGATTTGTACTCTGGGAGGAACAAAATAGATATATTTATGCTCATTGTGCCAAACTCGATTGAGGCTACAGTGTGGCTGCTGTTAGAGGCGTCGCCGCAAACATTTCCTTGTCGCGTCCACCGTGAGAAAACTCGACTCCCATTCGACGACGCCATTTCATTTGGCTGTAAAGCATGAGTCATTGTCCTTTCAAACGAAGAGTGGCGGACACGCAAGCAAAACCGAAACGGCTATAACTGCCAGTGCCCTCCTCTTGCTGCCACAAATAGACACGACACGACCATGGTGAGTGCCAAGGAACGCAAGAAGCACATTGTCGAGCGCAAACTGCGAGATTTGGGGATCCACGCGGGGCGGTATCAAAGGTACACTCAAAGATAGCCGACTGAGCCTGACGATCTTGGCAGCAAATTCGTCGCGCGCGGTGTCGAGAAATCGCGGCGAACGAAACCGATCGTGTATGGTCAACCATGGGAGTCGCTCTTCATGCGCAAATCGAAGCGGGAAAAGCGGGTGCGTCGCATGCTATTGTAGGAAGATCGACAATCCATATCCAACGTAGAGTATTGTCAAGCGGCCGTGGGAATACCCAATGGGCGCCCAACATTTGGCTGCGATTGTGATCCAGGTAAATGCTTCAATGGCTTTTCTATCTCGACTGATACATGAGAATGGCCATTAGAAACGCGTTCGTGGGCACTTGACGCGTCTCTCCCTCCAAGTCCATATTGTGGACATTGAACACATACCAATACTCGTTTTAATCTAGGGCTTGCTCCGCAGCCGGAAGAAAAAACTCAAAATGTCGCTCATGCATCGGTTCATTGCGTTGCACAATGGTAATTTCGACGACAAGGAGCATTTTCGGCGGTTCTGCGCCACCCGCCTCAAGGTATACATGTTGACCATGCCTTGTTCGAGCTGTCTCGTCACATGAACTATCAAATGCAGGCGTGGTACAAAATGAAAAAGGCAAAGTATGCGTTCACGCTCCAACGCAACCCCATGTACCACATTGCAGCCATGCAAGTACGCTCGGTCACTCTCAGCCATCCATTACCCTCGAAATAGATTCAGTACAAATGGCGCATGTACTTTGAGCGAACGATGGTTCGTGGGGAACTCACGCCCCGCGAACGCGCCGTCGTGCGCATCCAAGCCAAGTGGCGTTGCTACACCAACAAACGCATCTATCGGTACTACCGCGACTTGATCAACTTTCGCAATGCTGGCGACCCGATGCTCATGCTGCGCGCCATCAACCCCACGGAAGCGTCGCTTTTGGATGCCTCGACCAACGCCCAAGTTGGTGTTGCGTCAGCAAGCCATCCAACGAGATTGGTTGTAGGTGCGCTTTCGCTTGGGCGGGTCCGCTTTTCCCCCGACGATTTACTACAAAATCTTTACCCGTGGCGCCGTGTGTGACATGAACGCGTTCAGCCCCAAGGACTACACGACCGCGAGGCAAATCGGGCCTCGCAACGTCAACGTGCGCCCAACGCCCCCAGGTTGGTGTGCTTTCTCGCTTTCAAATGTTGCCAACTCAACTGTACCAGGCGTCGGAGTGAAAAAGATCATCCGCGTGGGAAATGCCTACTACGGCGCCAATCAATGTGGTAGCAACATGGCAGGATGGTATCGCCGTTGGGATAACAATGGCTGGCGCCCCGTCACGTCCAAAGTATTGGCCCCGACAAATGACATCGACCCAATCACTGTACCCTCCTGCAATCATCGTTGCAGCAATATCAATCATGCCCCATTGGATAGGTCGCGACGGCCAACCGACGTCGATCGTACCATCATTTGCGCGTTGTGCGCCAACAACAAGTCGTTCAACAGCGCAAGGAAAAGAAGCGCCAGTGGATGAAGACCATCTACATGTACGATTCTTGATGGCCACAGCGGTTCATGGTTGCCTCCAGGGAACATTTACAAAAAAAAGCAGAAACGAGTGCGCCAGAAGAGTTGCACGCAAACGAGCCGCCCATCGATTTCGAGTCGGACGATTGGGAACACCAAGCCAACGACATGTTTGACGTACGCATGATATATATCACTTCGGAATCAGAATCAGACTCCGACTAGTGGGCCGACCGACTCGATTTTGACAATTACGTGACAAATTGGTCGGCTTTGGGCACGACGACGACGGTCAAGGATGAATTGGCCATGTTGCCACAATAAAAGCAAAGTTTAAAATAATTAAGTGCCACCCACACTCATGCATGGATGGTATCACCAAGGGGCGCGCCGATTGCCCCGTTCACAGACGAGTCGCATTCGATGCCTTTCGACGCCATGTGGTCGCGGGGAATGTACCAGCAATGGCCGCGCGCGACGCCGCCGACGACACTTTCGTTGCGGAGCATGCCATTAAACTGCCATTGGTCGTCAAACGTGGCAAATTGAACTTTGAGCCAGTCGTGCGAAAATCTCAATTCCATGTAGCCATATGGATTGCCCGACACGAGCCATTGCCTAGGGATAGGTTGTTACCATTAAGACAACATATGGCCTAGCCACGTACGTTTTCACCACGTCGTTGTGAACCGAGGGCGAGTCCTGGGAAAAGTACCCACCGCCGCCGCCATTTTGAAAGAAATGCGTGCCCCATTTGGACACATCGTGGTTGAAGCTGTGCGTGTGGCCGTTGAACCACGCCGTCACGCCACCATCACGACACAAGTCGTACCTACGTCATATGCAAGGTTGAACACACAAGGGTTGAGCCACAACGTACCAGCGATTCATTTTCTCGCTTGTCATGTGGTAATGCGGTGAAAAATGCGTGTTTACAATCTTGAACGTGGCGGTCGACGTGGCCAAATCAGCCTTCATGCGCGTGTACGACTCGTTGGCCCAGCTCTCAAGCTTGTCGTAACATGCTTGCCACAGCTCGACGTCGCCGCCAGCGCAGCCAATGTCACCAGGTTGGGGGTCGTTGCAGACATAATTCGGGATGCCCAGCTTGGCCATGTAGCCATAGCACTGACAGCACACATCCTTGCCGCCGTGGTTCTCGGCGTCGTTCGTGTCAATGTTGAACACATCGACGCTCACGCCGTGCTTGTGCACGCGCTCGACAAAGTAGTGGTCCCGGAGAACCCACCTATCACGATGTCAGCGACCGAGAGTACAGGGAGGTCAGAGTACAGACCGGTTGTGGTGGGGACTCTTGTACGACGCTTGCGCATCAAATCGCTTGTCCATGTACTCGAGTAACTCGGCTTTCGAGTCGCATTCGCGGTACTTGCCATCTTCGTCGCCGCAGATAAACGTCGCGCCGCCAATATCGTGGTTGCCCAAGACACTGAGCCATGGAATTGCACGCAACGACGTTTGGTTGTATACTTTTTCAAATGTTTGTTCAAAGCGGTACTTGGCATCGGACGTGCCGACGCCGTTCCAGTAAAAGTTGTCGCCGTGGTTGAGGATGCGCAGGACGGGCTGCAGTTGCGTGGCTGATTGAGCCATGAGTTCAGCAACGTACGCTTGCGAGTAGAAGTCGACTTTGTACCGGTCGTGCGCCACGTCAATGCCTCCTGCAGAGTGCTCAGCCAAACGAAAACGAGGAAAACGAGGGTGACGACGCACCATTGTACAGTTTGCAGCACGAGCCTGCGTCGCCCTTGTCTTTGCCCAATGTACCACCCCAATCGCCAATCGCGAGAAACGAAAACGCGGGCGTCGAAGTCTCGGGGTCACTCAGATGGATCTTCTTGGGTGGCTGGACCACTTGTTTGGTCGAGATGGTCGCGGCCAAGTCGGTCGTCGCGGCGACTTGGTTGATGGGGGCCACGGAGGAAGACGTGATGGCGCGGACGACGCCTAGACCAACGAGCGCTGAACATGCCACGGTCGCGACAACCGCCATTCGAGGGGAGATCTACCGACGTGGTTCATCCAAGAAGAGAAGGTGAGGACAAGTACCGTGCGGGCTGTGGCCTTGGACAAGAGCGAAGCCGATTCAATGGACGATGAGATGGGCATGTTGTGGTTGTTGAGGTCGTGCGACGGCGGTGGCGGCGAAAGTCGAGTGCTCAACAAGGATCGCAAAGAATACTGAGAACGTCGTCGAGACACCGTGGCCCGAGATTCTGCCAGATTCGAATCTTGACAGCCCAATTCGGAAAACTCGCAAAACGAAACCACCAAACAGGTGAAACCCCCAACTCACAAACATAAACGTTCTCGAAATCAAGCGCACGACAGCTCCTTGCTTGTCTCCAGCACAAAATCCCACCAGAAGCAGTTGCGCCCACCCAGTAGAAAAGTACCTCTGAATGGGATACATTATGGGCAATGGGTTTCATACGAAAATATTCGAAATATTTCGGCTGAAATGTCGAAAAAACAGCTCTATTTTTAGCCCAAAACCCCTGAGAGCATGAATGATTGTCGTTGAACTTGAATGCTGGTTGCAGAAGGGCAACAGATCCAACTTGAGGTTCGCCGTCCTTCTTTGTTGGATGAGGAAGCCTCCATCGACCAACTTCAATGACGCTACACAGGTCGACGTTGTTCTTCCTGCTCCTCTTCACAGCCATTCACGCTGCTCTGCGCGGCGAATCCCTTCGACACCACACCATCACACACGCCCCTCGGCCACAGTTGCGGGCCGGCGATATACTCACCCAGCGCGACATAGATACGCCCGACCTTCTTCCTGTGTTTTTGGACTCTGTGGATCCTAGCAAGACCACCCAGGGGACTCTGTCAGGTCCGATGCCTCGACAACGCAGTGTGCCTTCGCGCAAGGTACATTCGGCGCTATTCCGCCTCACTCATTTCCATGTAGAATTTCTGGAGCTACACGATGGACCCAGGCTTTTACCCTGCACTGTGGCAGTGGATATTCAAGCAACCCCATGCATATGTAAGCTATGCATCTCGATGTGTGTTGCTGACACGCGCTTTGTTGCTAGACAGAGAGCGAGCGGCCGGTCTCCATCAACAGCACGATTGCCGTGCCGCCGACCGAAGTTGCGCGTCTCGCTTTCCTCCATGCGCTGGGCATGATCAACTTGGTCGTGTTTGTCTGTTCGCTCATGTGGTTCCCCGCTGCGTGGCTCTCGGTGTACGTCATGAACGAAAGCGGCCGCTTCGCCAACTACCAAGTCGCCCAGATGGTTACAACTGCTGCCTTTTACCTCTCCCTTTTCGTCGCGGGCCTTTTGCCTTTCAGCCACGCCGGCATTGGTGTCTCGTTGGCCGCCGCCGCCGTCCCGATCCTGTGTCTCCTCTTCTTCTTTCGCCTCAATCGGCGCCTCTTCCCGCCCAGTGTCTCGTCGGACCCCGCGGCGCGGCGTCTTCTCCAGAGGCAGACCCGCCGCCGCCGACGCCGCGTGACGTTTGCGGCCGCAGCTGCATGACTGTGTGAAAAGTAGTCCAAGTTGTATCTGTTGTGTGCAATGAATGGCCTTGCTCCCGGCGGATGACGCAGATCCACAAAACACCAACATCAAGCAACGGGCATCCGGATAACATACCGGATACATGCTACGACGACCGCTCGACCAAACACGAACATTCGCGATGTCCCTAATGACGATCTTGGGGCGAGCGTCCCGCCGGCAACAATTAGGGATGATACGACTTCGTCACTGCGCTTGGACGACAGGCGACGCACGGCGATGGGCAAGTCACTTGAATCCCCGCGACAAGACACCGACACACGATCATCCTCGTCCATCAACTTCGACATATTTTCCCGTGTCGACAGGTCTGACGCCGCCGACGACGAGCACAGGCCATCGCGGTGGTAGCTCTGACGGAGAGGTGCATTGGACACTCGCATGGCTCTTCGAAGAAACATACTACATTCGTGTACGGACTCTAGGTTGATCTTGGTGGCATGACAGGTTGTAGGTTCACCAAGCCCTCAACGAAGTCGGTGTCTTTGATGCCGTATGTACCCACAATGTGATTACCATAGCCATCGTTCTCGTTGTAGGTTGAAGCTGGGGCGACTAGCGTCGTCGTCCAATCCGACACAAACGTAACCGAGGTAGCCCAACACCATCTCGTTGGCAGCGTCTTAATGAGTTGTCTAGATGACGTGTCTTGCAAACGATTTTCAGGCCCTTCAAAATGCCCTCAAGCCATTTGGTGTGCGTCCGCACTTGGATTACATTGGCCACAACCCTAAGCGACTCCACGAGCGTATTCGCACTGCCATTGCCACGACCCACTTATATCTTGGGACCGCAGCCGTGGGCCTCTCGCCCTACCTGCACTACCTCTACGCCACCATCGAAGCCCCAATGGACCAACAAATGGCTGCAGTCGCGGGGATATTGTGGTATGCGTCCTTTGCTAGCGGCGCGCTCTTGCCGCGATACGTCGCAGCCCCGAATCTGGTCTTGGCGGCCGGCGCGGCCCCTTTTGTGCTCACCGCCCCGCTCTGTCGTCTCCTTGTGGGCTAACACAAACAAGACAAGTATTGTGATTTTGTCTTGCGCAAGAATGTACGATGTCTTGCATGCACTGCTTCTGACAGTCCATCTGCAAGTCAACCACATGAATGTGGGCCATTTGGGAGGAAAACCCATGGTGCGATCTCCTGCTTTGCATCACACACCAACCTACTCAAACGGAAACGTGTGTGTCAAGGCCCAATAAATGCGTCCTGTCCACGGGTCAAATGCGATCAAGAAAAATGACAACACAGTGTCGAGATGCTGGATATGCATGTACGACAATCATACATCTACACGAGTCGATTATACCAACGTGACGCGCTGAATGAGTTTGTTGTTGTACGTGACGACGTCCAAAATGCTTTCAAAGCTCACGGACGAGCCAATCCACGTCGTGCGTTGGTCGCCTTGAAACGCCCAAATGTAGTAGAGCGCCCCCGCTTCGAGCATCTTGGGATCGAACCGCGGGAAATAATTGTGCACGAGTTGCGTTCGAATCTTGGCGTTCGTGTAGTTGGCGGCTGCCAAATCCACCAACAATTGTTTTTGGGCCGTTTCGCCGTCGCTGTCTTGGACGAACCGATTAAAGTACTGGTAAGCGACACGGGCTTGGCGGCCCGTGGCATTCACGCCCCAGTCGGTCGGGTTAGGGTCCGAGGGGGCGCCATGGGCGGGCGAGGGGTTGAAGAGCGCGAGTCGTGAATTGCGTGTCAATTGAAGGCGGCCTTGGGTGGCACCGACGCCACGGGCCGGCCACCATTGGGACACGCTTTCGGATGGAGTGGCGTCAGACTCGAATAATGTGACAACAAATGACGAGGCCAAGGTCTGGTCTTTGAAGAGCATGCGTTCAATGTCCGTCAAGTCGGAGGGGAGCGCAGCGAGGCGACTGAGGTCGATGCTCATGACAAGGTGGTCAGCCAAGATGACGTTGGGCACGCCGTGGTCGTACACTGTGATGTAGACGGGCGATGGACTTCGTGTGGTTTGGATTACTTGGACATTCAGCTTGACTTGGATTTGGGGGTAGGCGTCGAGCATGGCTTGCCACAACGACTTGTATCCTTTCGAGAGCATCCAAACCCATGGCTTGCCTTGGCTGTCGGCCGCCTGCCGTGCGCGAATCATATCCGGATGGGCCCACCAGAGCATGTAAAACGCGGGTGTGTTTTCGAGCGACCCGTAGCCTTGCTGTTGAAACACAAAGCGAAAGAAACCTTCGATCGCGAGTAGTTTGTTTTGTGCGAGAAACTCGTACCCCGACAGGCGCACGAGCGTCCAATTGGTTGGTTTAGGGGGCATGCCGTAGTCGTACACACCAAAAATAGTCTTGTGCAGGGCAATGTACGCGTCAAATGCAGCATTGACGGTCTTGATGAGCTCTGGCAAGGGTTTGGGTCCAATGGTTCTCATGGCCATCTGAAGCACATATGTGTTGTAGTCCACGGGCGGCTTTCTCTCTTGGTTGACCCACGTGTGGCCTTTCACAGTTGGCATGAAGGGAATGAGTTTGTTGGTTGGATCGTATTGCTTGAGCAGGTCAAAGACGGGGGCGTAGAGGGCGTGGGCATAACACGTGCCCAGTTCATGGGGAAACCCAAGGGGATCCATGACAGTCTTGGTCTTGCCACCAATTTGATTGGACGCTTCGAGGATCGTGATGTTGGTGAATCCTTTTTGGGCTAGGAGCGTGGCGTAGTGAATGCCTGCAGGACCGCCGCCAACAATGACGATGAGATCGTTTCGCTTCAGATTGATGCCCTTGGATTTCTTGCCGAGAAATTTGAGCACGTATTGGAGAATCGGGTCGTCTTGCCATAGTTGCGTGTGAGGAGTGGGGTTGTAGTCCGCCTGGACAAACAACGCGACGAGGAGGACGAGACACGAGGTCCACAAGTATTGCCCAATGCGTGACATGGAAGTCGAATTATGAAGACTGGAGCTCTCGGTGAACCCTCGGGCCGAACAATCAAAATGTTCGGGGGGATACTCATCAGCGTGTCGTTGCTCTGAGTGCGACCACGATTGTAGACTCCCTTGTGTGATACACTACGTAGTATTCAGTATTCAGCTAAATTATATTATTCAGTAATCGAAATCGATGTTGAACGCACGGCACGTTTACCCACACAAACTGTGCCTCGAAATAGCGCACCGTGTACGCGCCAGTCTTTTCCTCGTCGTTTCTTAGGTCATGTCCTCCCAATCGAGCAAGAATTGGCGTGAAGGATGACGTCGGGTCAGATTTGACGCGAATGTGTGGCTGGCAGGATGAAATTTGATCCCAAGCGAATTCATGTTTGGTGCACCAGCTCAAGAAAATCAAGGCTCGTTCAATTGAAGCAAATCAATGGAGAATGCGCGTTGTGGCACGAGGTTTCTAATACGAGGTCTACTATTCACGGAACGTTTCGCTGATCTGATTTTATTTATCCGGTCAAACGTTGTAAATCATGCCGATCAATTTTATTGAATTTATGCCGATCACCGATTGGAGATTGAGACAAAGTCAATGATATTTCTCATGGCCAACCAGGGCCGATATTTATCAAAGGGTATATCCCAGGAACTGCAAACCAGATCTTCAATTTCCCAGGATCCGCCAACAACCACTGTGCCGAAATATTTTAATTCAATGACTCGCCAATACATTTCCATTGTTGGATGATCCCCAATTGCAGAAGTCCCAATTCTCCTCGCTCTGGGTCTGCTGCGAGTGTGAGAGCGAACACGGGAAAGACCATGGTCATGATTGGCCGATTCAATCTGTTATTTCAGCCAATGAGATGCCGATGGCCGATCGTTGCGCGAGTCAAAATATTTTGTTTTTGAAAATATTTTGGCAAGAGCAAAATATTTTAAAAAGACTTCGCAAAGTCAATTGACAAATCTCATTCATGGAAAAAGGAGAGCTGGGGCTCGTTGTGATCCCACCAACGAATGGCTATTGGTGACCGAATACATTGCGATTCGTTGGCGAGGAGCAAACCCGTGTTTTTATGAATTGGGAAATCAATATTTTACCTCGTCAGAAAAAGCGCCCGGTTCAAAATGGAAGTGCTTGGATCGTGCTGCGTTCAATACGAGGCGAAATTCTCAAGATGAGCTTACTGGTGGTCGTTTTTGCTGACACTCCATCGTCACAGCTGAAGCACTAATGTCAATTACTTCCGGCCTCCAGAGTTCCTCGAAGAGTCAAGAAATCTATTTGGACATGTACTCGTGCAAGCGAAAACCACGGTTCACCTTTTTTTCGAGACTCACTCCAAAAACACCCCCCATGGTTGAAATATCCACAATAAAATAAGGGCCACGCTGGAAGCTTTTTGAGCTTTACGAGCTTGTAATAACAACACAGAAGCACCAAACTTAAATTCCAATTATATCGTCATTAGGATGATGTTGCCGCGTGTCTGACACAGTCGCAGGGAAATACTTAATACGTCACAACGTAACTCCAAAGTATGGATACGGCTACGGGACAATTTGCACCCGTTGAATTAATTGGTTGTTGTACAAGAGCACGTCCAAGACACTTTCAAAACTCACAGACGATCCAATCCACGTCGTGCGTTTGTTGCCTTGGGCGTTCCAAATCTTCCATGGAATTCCTTGTTGCAACTGCGCTTGGTTGTACCGAGGAAAGTAATTGTGCACGACTTGGGCTCGGACGTTGGCATTGTCAAAACCAGCGTCGTCCAAATCCGACAAAAGCTGCTTCTCGGCCACCGCGCCATCGTTGCTCTGAACGAGGCGGTTGTAGTATTGGTAAGCGACGTTAGCTTGACGGCCCGTGGCGTTGATACCCCAATCTGTCACGGGTTTGCCCGAGAATGCCCCCCGCGGAATCGGGTTGAAGAGCGCGAGGCGCGAATTCCGCGTCAGTTGAAGGCGGCCTTGCGAGTCAGTCATGCCTCGTTCAGGCCACCACACCGACACACTCTGCACGGGCGGCGAGTCGGACTCGAAAAGTGTGACCACAAATGCCGACGCGGTGTTTTGGTTTTGAAAGAGCAGCTTCTCCGATGGTGTGAGGTCCGTGGGCAGGGGTGCCAAGCGACTCAAATCCACGGCGTAGACAATGTGGTCGGCCACGACGTTATGCGAACCCGACTTGTCAGTGACTGTGATGGCAATGACCGTGTCCGACCGCGTCACTTTGGTCACCTTGGTGTTGACGAAGACTTGGAAACGGTTGCTGTTGGCTCGCACCATGGCTTGCCACAGCGATTGGTATCCCCTGGAGAGCATAAACACCCACGGTTTGTTTTGGCTGTCAGCAGCGACGCGCGCTCGAATCACATCGGGATGGGCCCACCAAAGCATGTAAAACGCCGGTGTGTTTTCGAGCGACCCGTAGCCTTGCTGTTGAAACACAAAGCGAAAGAAACCTTCGAGTACCAAAAGGTTGTTTTGGACCAAAAAGTCGTAGCCAGACATGCTCACGCGACTCCAATCGGACGGTTGAGGCGGCAAGCCGTACGCGTATGCGCCAAATATGGTCATGTGAATGCGAACGTACGACAGAAAGGCGGCTTGGACGGCGGCTTGGACTTGATCCATCGTTGGCGGATCCCACGTGTCCATGGCTTGCATCGCAAGCAGCAAAATGTACGTGTTGTAGTAGATGTTGCCGATCGCACCGTCCTTGTTGAGTAGTGTGTGGCCACTGATGGTCGGAATAAACGGAACCAATGTATTGGTCGGGTCGTACGTCTTGAGCAAGTCAAAGACAGGTTGGTAGAGCGCGTGGGCATAACACGTGCCCAGTTCATGGGGAAACCCAAGTGGGTCCATGACGGTCTTGGACTTGCCCCCAACGGCAGGCGACGCTTCGAGGACTGTGATGTTGGTAAACCCCTTTTGGGACAACAGGGTTGCGTAGTGGATGCCAGCGGGGCCACCGCCGACTATGACAATACGATCGTTCCGTTTCATGGTGATGGGAGGCGCTGTGGAACTAGCGGCCAAAACGTGACACGCGGCGATGAGGACGATGAGGGACAGCGTCCAGAACTTGGACATCTTGGTGGACGCAGGTGTAAATGAAAAATGAAGACGACGACAATAAGGGATTGCATGTATGCTACATATCGAAGATGGGACAGGTGGGTCTTCTGAGAGTTCTCGCCAGCGACTGACCCGAAGGAAAGGCCAATCTGAGAACGGAGATATCAGGGGATGAGTGTGTGGCCAGTTTAGAATGTTAAATTGTCATTGGCCAGGATTTGGCCCACGGGCCCGAAATTATCCACGCAAAGGCCAACAACACTGCTCAAATCCGTGCCTCGCCACCCGTGGACTCGCAAAGTCACGCAAAATACATTCCTTCCACCCGTGCCTTGCAGCTGTTCATAATGTGTTCCAAAGTGGCGAGCAAGAACAAATTGACAAAAGAAGTTACCAACGCAGTTTTCGTGATCCAGTCAGTGGTCGAAAACTTTGATTTGATGGGAGGTATCGCATCCTTTTTGAAAACATCGAGATAAGCAAGCAAAGTTCACGAATTCTTAAGGTCCAGGGTATCATATTCTGGGTAAAGTAATCGTCGAACATGCTTTGCCATAAATCAACCACCCATTTGGGCTGCAAGAAATGCAACTCGTTTCGTTGGAAAATTCCGTAAACGGCGCCTGGTTGGATACGAAGAGTGATTTTATTGATACGAAGGTGATGCATCCATTTCCTAGAGGGTGAGAAATGTCGTGGAAATCGAAAGGCACAAGCAGTTGGACTCGCAGAAACAACAATCAGCTCTGGAGATTCGACGCCTGATTCTTGATTTGTCCCACTTGTCAACAATCGCGATGCCTATGCGCTTGCGCAAGGGAGATTCATTTCTCTCGAAAAGACGTGATTGAATGCACAGACGAATTGAGATAGAGCTCGATAGATTTGGGCCTCTGTTTGCAGTGTTTGCGTCCTCTGATATATAATATGCACCATGGTCCTCTGCAATCCTGGGGATAAAATAGAATATGATTCCATTTCATATCAACAATAAATCCATTTTTGATGCGATCCGTGCGAACACAAATCTGTCGGTTGGGGTTTCACCAATGTTCTCAAGGTCACAAGAACGTCAAGCAGGAGCACATTAAATTTTGCTCGTTCCGTTCGGAAATCCTGTTTGCCAACAAACATTCATCTAAAACAACAAATAGATAAGGTCACAGCGAATGTTTGATTCAACTTGATCCCTGGAATGCCAAGATTTGGATCGGCAACATACAATGGACCGACCGTGGGGTATATTTACGTCATAACAACTCGATCGATGAGCTGGTTGTTGTACGTGACCACATCCAAAATACTTTCAAAGCTCACGGACGAGCCGATCCACGTCATTTGGCAACGGCCTTGGACACTCCACACGCTCCACGGCACGCCTTTTTCCAACTGCGTTTGGTTGTATCGTGGGAAATAATTGTGCACGACTTGGGCGCGAATTTTGGCGTTGGCATATTTGGCGTCCGCCACATCCAGCAACAATTGTTTCTGGGCCGTTGCCCCGTCCGTGCTCTGGACAAGTCGATTGTAAAATTGATAGGCCACACGGGCTTGGCGCCCCGAGGCATTCACACCCCAATCCGTTGGCAAGGGGTCGGTCGGGGATCCATGGGCTGGCAGTGGGTTGAAGAGAGCGAGGCGGGAATTCCTCGTCAGTTGGAGGCGGCCTTCAAAGTTGCCCACACCGCGTGCCGGCCACCACTGCGACACGCTTTCAATCGAAGACGCATCGGACTCGAACAATGTCACGATAAAGGCCGACGCGATATTTTGGTCCTTGTAGAGCGGTCGCTCGATTGGAGCTAGATCGGTGGGCAAGACAGCGCCAAGCGTCAAGTCGACCGCGGACACAATGTGGTCGGCGTACACAATGTCGGGGACGTTGTTTCGATAGACGGTGATCGAGATGGGTTGAGGGACGCGTGTGATTTGAATCACGCGCGTGTTGAGTTGAACTTGGATTTGATCCGGATACGCGTTGGCCATTTGTTGCCACAATGATGCGTACCCCTTTGAAAGCATCCAGACCCATGGCTTGCGTTGGCTGTCGGCCGCTTGCCGCGCGCGCACCATATCCGGATGGGCCCACCAGAGCATGTAAAACGCGGGCGTGTTTTCGAGCGACCCGTAGCCTTGCTGTTGAAACACAAAGCGAAAGAAACCTTCGATCGCTTGGAGTTTGTTTTGGACCAAAAAGTCAAAGCCCGACATGCGAAGCAAGGCCCAATTCTTTGGTTTCGGAGGCATGCCATAATTATAGACTCCAAAGATCGAGTTGTGCAGCGCAATGTAGGCAGAGAATGCAGCATTGACCGTCGCGATCAATTCCGGCAATGGCTTTTGGCCAACCGATTTCATGGCCAGTTGAAGGATGTACTGGTTGTAATCAATGGTTGGTGTTCGATCTTGGTTAACCCACGTGTGGCCCTTGACGGTTGGCATGAATGGAATGAGTTTGTTGGTCGGATCGTATTGTTTGAGCAGGTCAAATACAGGTTTGTAGAGAGCATGGGCATAACACGTGCCCAGTTCATGGGGAAACCCAAGGGGATCCATGACGGTCTTGGTCTTGCCGCCAAGTTGATTGGATTGTTCGAGAATCGTAATGTTGGTAAAGCCTTTCTGAGCCAACAGTGTGGCATAGTGGACACCCGCAGGGCCACCGCCGACAATGACGATGCGGTCGTTTTGTCCGATATTGATCAATCGAACATCGTCAGCAAGCGCTATGGTCGATGCAATTGCCAGAAGGAAATGGATAACGCACTTCCACGCCGTCATGTTTGACAGGTTGACAAATTAATAATGATGTTCATCGTTTGACAACAGCCTTCTTGGTGACTTGAAAAGCCCCATCATGTGGGCGCAAGTTGCTTGAAGGTACCGTTCTTGGCTCTCAACTTGTACACTGTGCAGGTGAGCCCTTCTGAGAAAAATTTGGTGTTATGAATCATTTCTTTGTCACAATATCTACCCGACGTGGAGCATGGTCACTTCTGTGTACGCAAGTCCAAGAATAAATATTGAATTATGTGCACGATGACATGATATTTTGAGCTGGTTCAATATTGCGACAACGGAAGTTTTATGGCGAAACAGATGCAAATTCAGTGTGCATTTTCATTGGCTCTGGTGATTTATTCAAGAACTCCAGGCACATCATTTGGACAGCATGCTTTGCTTGAACTTCCAGATCGTGCAATTCATTGTAATAGAAAACGTACGGCATGATTTGATGGTAAGTGTCATATTCTACAAAATACGCCTCGTTGGTGGACTCCTTGCCGTCATTTGAGACTGGAAGATTCTCGAATTTATCCGTCATACCCACAACACCACGTTTAATTCAAGAACGCATCCACACAAGTTCTTGTTTTTCTTGATGACGACTGAAATGTCATACAACCGTGGGTCCATTAGTCGTTTAAAGTTCCTTTTAGGGATCATCATTGCGCCTCCGCGCCAAAACTCCAACGTCACAAGGTTCTGCTCATCTTGTGTGGTTGACGAGTTTCCGAGAATTGGTCAATGAAGGTATTTTTTTAACAGTCAGGTTCTGTTGTCATCAGCATCTTATTGGTCAAAGTCCCCCAAAGTAAGTCTTCGTGCACAACACCAAAATGTCTGCACAGTAGCTGAATGTATAGATCTCTCAAATTCTACTTGAATGCGACAGTTTCATTCTTTTTTTAATTACTGAAGGAATTTTAAATTCCATAATTGACCAATTCTACTTGTATAAATGGTTAAAAAATCCATTTATACAAGTCGTCAAACCAATTCGTAATTCAGCATTCCTGTTATATTATTTACACATCGCCCTGCAGGACTGACCGCGAAATGAACTAGCGAGTCCTTCATGAGAAGGCTCAGGGCTGTCGAGGTACATGAGCTCATTATAATCGGCATCTCGACAGCCATGCATTGAAAATGTGGGTGTATTGGGGGCTTGCTTGGCGTTGTCAAACCTGACAGGTATCAAATCAAACAATAACGTCAGCTGTTTTTTGTCACCGAGGTGGATGGAGCACTGGGAGGCGCCCAGTGGTCTTGACACCCCAATCTGCCACCGGCTTGAATGAACGACCGAGTTATGACCATGTTATGCTTTGCTGGCTGTGGCCAAAGCAGCAGCGTTTCGACGTCAAAACGATTAGCAATTCATTGTAAATTGATGCTATTGTTTGTGATACAATCTTCACTACGCGACGGTATGTGTGACGGTATGTGTGTTTTGCGTGTGTTTTCTGAAAATTTCGTATTTTGGTCAACCCCACTGCGCGACGGAAAGCACCAAACTCGATACGATACGTCACGGTAAATTTGGGCCTCGAGACACTAAATCGGCTCTGGCGTCGATGGTAAACACGAACGGTAACTCTATTTCATTTGCCAATTCCGGCAATCGGAGTGAATGGAGGAAATTATACCGTTGCAATATTTAATCCAGTTTGTGGCTGAGTTCGTCCCTGAAGCCGCCTTCTTTTTGCGCTGTGGGACTCTTTCCACGGCACAGATGTCCTCGCTCCCTTCTGCCCTCTCTGGCTTCTAGGACGCATGCATCTTCGCACAAATCTCTGGTCCCGCCGTCACCACCTTCCCTACGTTTTCGATCTACATCTCGCCCATCCCATCTTGAACTGCACTGCGCCGTGGTACCGCCCTCCCAATTGGGCGGCCTACTTGATTCTGTCGCCCGATCGTGTTCTCGGATTGTAGCAACACGCATATTCTGATTGTTCGCCGGCGCTTCAACTGGTGAATAGCTCGCACCACCCCGAAAGGCGTAACTCAACGAGATCGAGTTGACGGTGGGTCAATAAAGAGCCGCGCGGCATCGCGTCCAAGAGTTGTTAATAGCGCCAAGTGCCAATGGCATCTAGCAAGACGACCCCAGCTTTGACGCAAGGACAGACACGTGTGAGGCGTTGGATGACCAGTTGTCCAGGACCCTCATTGCAGCGGCGAAAAGACCTTTTAGTCTATGACTACAGGGTTGTGAACTCGCTGTCTGATCTAATTGTATTATTAAAAGCCAACCAGGCGCCCTTTAGCTACTTGGTCGTTCAATTTCTATTCCTGAGCAGTTGATATCATCCCTTCCTCGACGGCCACACTTTCTTGTTTGACGTGATCGGGCAGATATGGTGTCATCTCGAGCAGAAACAACTCGAGCTCGTGTTTCGTCAAGAACGGATTCAATTCGACCACGGTCATAGCGTCGTATGAAAACAACAGAGCAGGATAGACTTGCGCGCGTGTGTTTCTGTGATGGCGACAGACCCGCGTCCTTGTCGACGTCGTTGTTTGGATGTGCATGGGTCCCATCTTGGCCAGGGCATACTCCTTGTGGTGTGACGTGCGAGCGGGAGTGTGGTTGTGCACCGAGAACGTCGTCGCGGAGATTGAAAAGCTCTGGTAGCCGTAGAGACCATCGAGGATTTCCAACCAAAAGTTCACGAGGCCATACACGCAGTAGGGAACGATGGCAACGGCCGCAGCGGTCCAAAAGACTCCGTTGAGATGGAGCGTCGGGAGTACAAACACACTTGCAGACACAAACACAGTCACCATTACGCCATATACGCCAAGAACCTCCGAGGTCAAGGACCGCGGTACAACCACTGTCACGCAAAGTCCATTGATCGCAGGGCAGACCCTGAAGCGAGCTGCTTGGGCGACAACGCCGCCACCATGGGCAGTGTTTTTCATGAGAAACCAAATTTGACCACGAGACGATCGACGATATCGAGAATGATTGCTTGGACGAACCCAAACCACAAATTAAAATTTGCAAAAAAACGTACTCAAACTTTTTTAACTCTGAGTCTGGGTAGTAATCCACCCCAAAAAATCTGTTTTCGGCGCTTTGTATGACGCGATTTTGCGCTATTCCATAACTGCATGGTTTAAATTGCTAGGATGGTAGAGCCCATAAGAAAAACACTTACGCCGAAGTTTGGATGCACAAAGTCAACAGCATCATATTTAAACCGACGCCCAAAAATGGCGACTTTTCGCCCTTCCCCCGATCCGACGATTTCATTCGTCAAAATTTGACAGGGTTTGGGCAATTCTGAGGAGGTGTGATTGGACAAGAAACTTGACCAATCACATGCCTGTCAAAACAGGCTGGAATCGAACACCACCACAACCATCACGATGGATTCGTGGTGGCAGTGTGAGTATTGTGAAAGTTGTTCACATTATGTTCTCAACTACTCCATCGGGCCAACATGAGCACTGGTACGATGAGCATGGTGTTGTAGTCAATGCGAATTTCGAAGTAATGTACATTGAAGTTCCAGTTCCACCTCAGATTTCGAATTTCGAAGTTATAAAGCATTCACAAGTCCGCATAATATCCGGAATTGAATTTAACCTAGGTATTTCGATAATCACTCATATTATGTCCCACGGATCGGTTCGGTTACATCTCAACCCGCCAAATGACACTGTCTTCGGCTCCTTCTGACTGAGGCCACAGACATGCATTTTCGCCCGAAAAAAATTGTGGAGTCAAGCTCTATTGATTCAATGTTGGCGACTATTGAATTCCTTCGTGCGATAAATTTGGTTTTCCCCATACATGTACTTTAACCTTTGGGTAGATTATTACACAGACTCAGAGTTAACAAAAGTTTGACTAAATAATCGACCCACCCAACGACGCCTAACCCTCAAAAAGTACACTGTACGGCCTACGTTGGATCTCTATTTCATTAGACGTCAAAGAGGTTTTAAACTTGAAGCGAAAATGAAGGTATTTGAAGTCCTGGTTTCACGCGTCCGTCAATGAAGCCTGGTGTCTCGGGGGTTGTTGGGGTGGTGGGTTAGGGGGTTTAGGGGGGTTGGGGGTTTGTGGGGTTGAGGGTTTTGGTGAAATTGGATGCCATATTCTGACTCCGTCCTCCACCCACGTCACTCCCCCTAAATACTTAAACGTATTTAACGTATTTTTTGCCTAAAACGAAAAGACAGGGTGTGTCGATTCTTCGACCTTCGTTATTCAATTTGGCTTTAATACCCAGGTCTTACTGTCTGGTAATCCGTAAGAAACCAAAGGCTTAAGTGCCTGAAATTTTGCGGAGCTTGGTAGAATACCTCACCAAGGAATTTCTTGGTGACCCCGAATTAGAGCAAACTGAAGCAGAAGGGACCACTTCGATGTGTCTTTGAAATATTGTATACTTTTACTGAATATTTTTCAATATTCAAACAGATTTTTGGCATGGCATTTCCTCCATAATAATCACATTGTTAACCAGGGACTTCACGATCACTTTGCGCGACGGCACGCACAAGCACGATTGAAGCCGCTAACGTCGGCGTCCGAGCAACGAGTACCAGCGGTAGTACTCGAGACACTGGTTTCACACATCAATGATATATATATATATATTCAGGAAACATGTTTCCTCGCGTTCGCCAACCCATGCCATGGTCAGTTCAGGTTGATCCAATTTGAATCAGGTCGCATCATTCACACTGAACGTGACACGCCAAGGTCTGTTGGATTGGCCACCAGAGGTGGTAATACCAAGCAAAACACTAAACGACTTGTCATGGACCTAAAACCAAGCGAAATTCTGCTCAGGCCACTCCCCAGCTCCGTTTCTGCTCAATGTGTCAAAAGGTATAGTTCTTCGCGGCAGAGAGTTTGA
Organism: Aphanomyces stellatus; assembly: GCA_009835185.1. Taxonomy (NCBI): domain Eukaryota; phylum Oomycota; class Saprolegniomycetes; order Saprolegniales; family Verrucalvaceae; genus Aphanomyces; species Aphanomyces stellatus. The sequence goes on from VJMH01000540.1 coordinate 44,946, forward strand.
TGGTCGATTTTTTCCGCGACAGAGTTACGGTGGTTTCACTTTTGTAACCCCTAACGTTTTCCAAGCACGAGACGCGACGAGGATGACTGCTGTGGCCCCGACCACGGATGGCTTTCACGCGATTCAAGCGCCAGCCTCAATGTTCGCGCCACTCGAACGCTTTCTCGGGCTGGCGTACGTGACGTTTACGACGTGGATAACGATTCAATTCATGGTCCTCCTCGCGCCATACATTCAAAACGATTACTTCTGGACCGACTTCAACGCGACGGGCGCCCAGAGCTACATGGCCGATGTCTACGCGAGCCAGCTTTGGGACGCGACCAGCCCCCATGACCTGGGTCTCTTTGCTTCCGGTGTCGCATCCGCAAAGGACTATTCGGGGCGAGACACCGCCATCACTATCCACGCCACGGACGCGCGGCGCATTGCCGTCGAGCAACTGAACCTCCTCCCAGTCGTCGTCGCGGGCCTGCGGAGCCAAACCGCGAGTCAGACATTTCGCAGCCTCTCGAGTTTTTGCTGGCTCGACTTTACTCAAGCGTGGGAAGTAGCTCACACGACCGCGCGGCAAGCGCGATGTCGCGCGAGATACAGCACCAACGGGGCCGTGTACATGGAATCGACGCTGCGCAACACGGACTGGCAAGCGTGGTATGTGGCCTGGGGCGGTGCGTTTGAAATTGCCTACGGACGTGCCCTCCGAGAAAGTGGTTTGGGCGGCGAGGCGTGGCTCAACCAAACGACGTCGGCCCTCGCCGTCCACTCAATCCAAGAGGAAGTCGACTATTGGATGGCCCACGACATTACCCAGTACGTCCTGCCGTGGCACAACCACCACGTAGGTGGCGTCGACAGCGTCATTCTCGTCCAAAATGCGCTCCAAACGTTCCCGACCCGCGTGAGTCACGTCGAATACCAATCGTTTTCAGCCACGTGGACGAGCGTCGTAGCGTCCTTTGGCGTCTGGAACGACATGGGCTACGCCACGGACGCGGGGGCGAGCCTCGTTCGAAACGCGTCCGATTCGTTTTCATTGTTGGACGAGTCGTTGAGCCCAGAGATGTGGGTCGGGGTGTATCCGTTCACCAACTGCAGCCTCCTCTTCCACAGCTCGATTGGTCCGCTGGCATCCGTCGACTTGCTCTTTGTCTTGCCACCACCGTCGTTTTTGGCAGTGTACAACGCCGCGACCATGGCATTGGCCCAGGAGATGCACACCAACGCCGCGCTCGGCAACTTGGATACCGCCAAGGCAACGACGACGTTTGATATGGTGCCACCACGTTGGCAGCGTCCAGGCATGCTGTACTATAGTGGCAATCCACTCTGCTTGGACGACAACACCCAACCCTATGTCCAGCAATCGTTTGGCTTTGACGACGCCTGCACCAACCCACGCCCACGCATGACGATCGATGCCACTCTGAAAAACATTGTCTTGGCCATCTGGTTGCACACGTCCGCGACGTCAGCGGCCTTTGCAACCCTGGTGCCACGTATTTGCCGTTTGTTGCAACGCACCACACAGTGCGATGACGCCCTAGTCTCGGCGTTTTCAATTTACATTTCGTGGTCCATCGCACCTCGGTTTCCCACTGCGACTTTCAATCAGTCGTTGTTGGACCTCCTTGCGCTAGACATTGGCCTCATACAATACGCGACACTCCAAGACACGCCGCTCGTCTTGAGCCAGTCACTGGTCGATCCAAGTGACGCAGCATGGTCCTTCTACGGCTGGTTACATCTGCTCGACTGGGTCCAAGGCACGCGCGAGGTCGTGTCCTTTCAAGGGGACGCTGCAACCTTTGTCCTTGTCTCGAAACCGTATGCGCCACAGTCCTTTGTAGTCGATCCGCTTCAGATTCCCACGCGGTTTTCCTACCTCGTCGGTGTCCTCCTCTGGTGCATGACTGGCATTTCAGCGCTTGTGCTCGCCGTTGCCATGTTGTGGGCCCTCTTGGCCCATGGCGAGTTTTCAGGGCTCAATCTAATCTTCTTTCGACCAGTCGTTGGGGTCGTGTGGATGGGTCGGCCCCTCTTGGCCCTCCGTGGCCTCGTCGCCATGACTCTCCTTAGCACTGCCAGCATCCAACTCGCGCGCGATGTCGATGCGACGCACATGCGCGTCGTCCGCCGCACACCGCTCGACGCGTTGACGGCATCCGGTGAAACCCTCTGGCTCACATTTGCCCTCTGTGACACCGTTTTGATCTTTTTGCGGCGCCACTACGCCAAGCCTTGCGTGGTGGTGAGCTGTGTGTCTGTCTGGGCAATCACTCTGGCTATTGAACTCAGTGCACCATTCACACCATCGGCCACCGTCGCTCGGACATGTGTGAGCTCTGCCATGGACATTCTTCTCGTTTGCGTCGCTGGAGAAGTTCACGTGGGCAGCTACCCACGCTTTGCCTGTTTGTGTGCGATTCAAGGCGTGTGCGTGGTTGTGCCATGCGTCTTGGTACGTTTCTTGCCGGCTCCCATTTCCGTTCCCCGCCCAGTGATTGTACCAGCGATGGCCGCGCATGTGCTCACGACCTCCACAGCCACGTACCATCCTCACCTTTGCTTTGACCCCATGAGCTGCGTCCTCTCTGGTCTCATTCCCTTTCAAGCTGGACGATCGAAATACGTCTTTAGCGTCATCTTTTGGGCCGTGATCCCTGTGGACGAAGCCATGACCCGGGTGCCCCAATTTTGCCTCAACTCGACCCTCGTGCCCCCGCCACCCACGTCGCCAACTGTACACCTCGTCGTCCAGGCGTCTCGCAAGCACCACACCCAGCAAGTGAGTCAACAAATGCGAGCGCTGGCGGCGGTGGTGTTTCTGGTTGCGTCAGCAACGTCGTCGGCGCTCTTCTTTTATGTCTTGAGCGACCAACTCAACAACGATTTTCTCTGGCATGGATTCAACGCGACGGGAATGCAGCCGTTCTTGATGGACTGGTACAATCGTCAACTCTTCTTTGCCCCGTCACGGCTTGTTTTGGACATGGCGTCGGCCACGACAGCCCACTTGTACAATGGAACGAGCACCGCCGCCGTGCAGTTTAGCACCATGTATGCCTCGAGTATGCAATATGAGCACCTCTCGCTGGGCGCGACGATCGACAGCCTTCGATCGATGGACGCGTGCGAGGTACCATGGATTGCGTCGCAGTATTGCTGGTTGGACTTGGGCCGGCGATGGGAAATGGCGAATTCCGCCGCTAGGCAGCGCCGGTGCTTGCAAGCCATGGTGCCAAATGGCGCCGTGTACGTCGACACGCTGCTTCGAAATGTCAACCTGAATCAAATGCTTGGCTGTTGGGGCCCGGCGCTTAATGTTGGTGTCTTGAACGAGCTTCAACAATCCCACGACGGTCAAGTGTGGCTCGCCAGTATCTTTTCAACGTCGAAACTCGCCGTCGCCGACGAAGTCGTGGCGTGGGCGGCACACAACATCACTCAATTCATTGTCCAGTGGCAAAATTACAAATCCTTGGGTGTGGTTGAAACTCTGAGGATTGAAAGCGCGGTCGGGTTGACCTACCCCTTGACCATCAAATCCTCGAACGGCATGTATCGCTTTGCCCTGGAATCATCCATGAAAATGTACTGGGGTTGGGGCAGCGACCTCTGGGCGACCACGTCCAATGACACGTTGATCGCACACGCCAGTTTGATTCGATCGAGCCCGAGCTTTGCCTTTGCCAACGTGTCGATGGAAATGGTGTTGCGGCACAACCAGACATTGACAGCACCGCTCGATCCTGGCTTAACCCTCGTGCAACATGCGATCGGGCCCTTTGGCAGCGTTGATCTTATTCACGTGCCGTGCCCAGCATCTCTGTCGCAGTTCTACAAAGCTTTTACCGAACAAGACACGACTGTGATGTCGACCGCTGTCGGTGCCCGGGCGGCCCTTCCAAGCTATTCAAGCTTGCTTTTGCCGGCGCCGACAATGTGGATTCAAAACTACCCCACCACGCTCGGTGGCAACATTCTCTGCCCGAGTACACCCGGGCCTGTCCCGCTCGCGACGGGTTTGCTTGAATTTATGGGGACCAGTCAAACGTGTTCCGTTTCAAATGGAGCCGAATTCAAGGTCAATCGCGAGCGGAATGTATTTTCACTGGTTGCATATGGCCTCTTCCAGCCTTGTGCTACCATCGACTGCCCGACCTTGGCTGACGTGTGCTCCAACGCAACCTTCAACGCTGCCATTTGCCTCTCCAATTTCCAACCCGTTCAAACATGGATCGCCACCTACATGTCATCCACGACGCTAGCTCAGCTGTACCACCAAGCGACGGTTGTTCAATCCGAGGTAGCCGCCATGGACGTTGAAATCGTCCAGTACGGACAACGCACCTCCTCGTCGCCCGTCGAGTTCTTGCACATGAATGTGTTTTCTCCCGGCGACGTGTACTTTCAACTCTTCTCGTGGGTGTTGATGGCCGACTGGGCCACGGGATACCGCGAAGTCGTGTCCCTCCAGGGCGATGTCGGTACGATCAATGTTCTGACCATGTATGTCGCGTACGACACCATCGCTCCCAACGCGCTGCAAGTACCGGGGAACGTGGCTTACTATTGCCAACTCTGTTTGCAGTACACGACGGCCATGGTCTTTGTTGTAACGTTTGTAGCGCTTATGTTCACGGTCTCGAGTCGAGGACTCATCGAAGGGTACAACATGTTTGAAGTGAATCGCGTGGGCGGCATCGTTTGGGTCGGTCGACCGCTCCTTGGCCTGCGCAGCTTGGTCGCGATTCTGTTTCTCGCTACGGCCAACGTGCAACTCGTGATGGAAGAAGACTTTACGCGCATTGCCACACCAACGCAGTCTGGCATCCAGCGGCTCTCAATGTTGCTGGCTGGGTCTGAGATGTGCTGGTTGATCATCGTCCTCACAGACATTGCGCTCCTCGTGACGCGAGAGCACACGAGTGGCTACTCGAACAAGGCCACGTATATTGTGACGTTTGTGGCGACGATACTGAGTGCGGCGAGCCCTGTCCAACCATTCTTCGGCCTCGATCGAACGTGCACAGCCACACAGCTGGATGTCCAATTGAGCTGCGACGCTGGCGTCATTCAAATTGGCAGCAGTCGCCGCGTGGTGCAGCTCATGGCGGCCACCGCCGGGACCATTTGTCTCTGTTTTATGTTTGAAAAATGGCGCCGACCCATGTACCAGCTCCCATCCCATAAACCTTCGCTTTTGCTCCCCGCCGCCGGCCATTACTTGTATGCGAAAGAGGCGTGGATCTTTGGTGACGTGCTCTACTTGGACAAAGCGTCGGCATTCCTCGCGGGACTGGTGGCGATGACGCATCACAAAACCGTGTACATCTTTGACATCAAGACATGGCGCCTGCATGTGCTCGTCGTAGACAGTCAGTTTGACCCGAGTGGCTTGACGAGCGACAAATTTGACCAGCATCGCATTCTGGCTGCAGTGCCCCTGATCGAGTGATGGGTCTGTGGCAACCAAGGATGGCCCGAGGCACTCAAAATTGTATGGCTGTCGATCGTTTCGTTTCCTGGGCTGTGATTGACAAGCCTATTTTGAATCGCAGTCAGGGTACACAAACTGCCATCAGTTGAACACGGCATCTCGCCGACAGGGCACGACTTGATAGCGTAAACACGGCAATCATTGATGCAATAATACCGCTTGTTGTCGCCACGTTTTAAACTCTCGGGCTGTCAGGACACACACGTTAGCTCACGGTTGATCGTGCATCCGCCTTGCAACAGGCACATTAGCCACTGAATAACACAATACGTCATTATCATTGAGGTTGATTACAAAAGGGAGCAAACGTAGCACGTCACACAACCGGATTCCAACATGATCCCTTACTCGCAGCCGTGGCCACCAGCAAAACGCAAGCACATGGTCGACTCAAACATGGTCATGACGTTGGACGTGACAGCCATGGCCAATATGGAGAAGCCAAGGATGAGCGACGCGGCGCCGACCGTCGGGTACAAGCCACCTTCGCGCTTCCATTCGTGGAGCATTTTCTTTTGATTGGGGTAAAACACGACCAAGCACGCTGCAAAGCACGTAAAGCCATAGTAGATGGCGTAGCTGATGGCGACTTGGTCGCGGGCATCCTTGTCGTCGCGCTCAATGTCGGTGGACGAAATGCGGAATTGGTCAGCGAGGATGTTGGTGATCATGGCGCCAAACGGCGACCCCATGTTGCAGCACGTCGTGAGCAAGCCGTAGATAAGGCCTTCGTTGCCTTCGTCGGCGACTTCAACGATTGCAAACGTCGAAATGATAAACTGAACGGCCATGGGCACTTGTTCCACCAACGGCACACCAAGGTAGAACCATTGGCTGCGCACAACGCCGTAGATGGTCAAGTATTGCACGATCGAGTCAAACGCAGACGTGCCCACGGTCGTGAGGACAAGCCAGAAGCGCCAGTTCCACATGGTGCCCCACTTGCCCATGACCGCCAAGATGACGGTAAAGATGAGCGACCCGACCGCGCTCATGATGGAGTAGTTGATGTTTTCGACGCCAGCCCACGTGGACATGACGTACGGCGCGGCGGCAGTCGTGCAATAAAAGCCAAACAAGTTGAAGAAAAAGTTGAAGAGCATGAGTTGCCACACGCAGCGACGCTGGACGAGGCCCCAAAACTGTGCCCAGTAATCGCTCCACTTGACGGCTGCGACCTTGGTGTCCTTGATGTAAAAGTACGTGATCGGGACGGCTGCAAACGACGGGATGCAGAGAAGGAGGAAAAAGTTGTTGAGGCCCATGTCCCAGTCAAACTTGCCTTGGTACTTGTCCGAGTTGAGGCAGATGCCAACGACGAGCGTCGTGATCGTGGACGTGATCGTGCGGGTGCCATAGATCAACGTTTGCATGCGGCCGCGGACGTGTTCAGGTTCACGTTGGGCATACTCGACGACCATGGCGTCAGCAGGGACGTCGGCCAAGATGTAGCCAATGGTTGCAAGCGCGCAGATCAAGCCAATGCGGGTGCCCTTGGCCATCACAGCCAAGTTGTACGGATCTTTGTCACCGAGCTTGGGGTCATAGGGTTCGCCATGACTCATGAGGGCCAACGCGAGCAAGCATGCCCCCGCCATGAACCACCCAACCATCATGTACGGCTTGCGACGGTAGCCCATGATGGGAAACACGTCCGAGAGCATTCCAATAAAAACTTTGAACGACCAGCCCAAGTTGATCAACGCCTTGGCCGACGTGTACTGAGTGCCCGACAAATGAAAGTATTGAACCAAGACACTGTACGGCACGTACGGCAAGGCACCGTACAAAATGCCGACGGAAAAGTATTGCGCCAAGACAGCCAGCACTTCGGGGCTCGTGTAGACGGGGGCACCGCCTTGGCGGAGCGCGCCATCCTCCAAGTCGTTGGGGGTCTTGTTGTCGACATAGTTGCCGTCAACATCGGTCTTGACGCGGTCGCCACTCACGTACGACAAGCGTTCTTGGATTTCCAATCCACCGTTGGTTCTTGTTTGCATTTTGTGGGAGCAAAAGGAAAAGTGAGCCAAAGGCAGTTTGCGCGTGGCGTCGAGCCAGGGCAGACCAGACGTCGTTGACAGAGGACTTTGCATTCGTTGAACGTCAAAGCATGTCCGATTGGTACCCAGATGAAGCAGATGAGGCGACCAGAATGCTTGGAGATGGACTTCTGAGATGTCCATGGCCGCCGCCATAGGCCGTCCAAATCCAATTTTCTGTGATAACAGGACCGCAGCTCCGCCGTGGGGTGAATTGGCCAATAATGCGTCACCGTTTGAGATCGATTGACAATCTGCTGCTCGAATGTGGCCCATGTAAGCTGTCGTGGTGTTATCCAACTAGAAAAATAACATGCATTTGTATAGCGTGGGTTGCAGTTCTGCCATCCATCCATCCATGGACTGTATTTCCGACCCAAAACAAGGTGATTCAGCCCACGTCACCTCTCTGTGTCTAAAAAGGGTTCGACAGAGCTCACTGTTTGCCCTCATCGGCGGGACGGTCGATGACCACATATTCTATATTGAGTGAGCATGACATCTGTGTGAAGCGAGTGGATCATTTGTGCATTCATTGACTCAAGTCCAAGACTTGACGATAATTTTGGCTCTTGCTGTCGATGAGAGGATTTGAGTGTTGGAAAGAGGCTTGCAGTAGGTGGTCATGGCAATTTGACGACTGTAGAAGTGCCGCACACGATATTCGTACCCAAGCAACAGTGCGTTTTGTGCAAATGCTTGACCTCGGACGCTTTGGGCACAAGGTGAAGCAAGAAATACGAGGCATGTAGCTGGCTACGTAGGACTAAGTGCAAGTAGTTGTAGGTCAGATGTGTTGCTCTGTGCGTGGCCGTAGTTTTACTGTGAGGTTTCCTTGAAGAAGAGGGTGTCACCTCACACATTCACCTCAAGAAGCCTTGAAATTGATTGTTGTGTCACAACTCAATGTTGGTCAAAATAATACTTTGTGGTTTTCAAGTAATTTGACGTGGTAATTATTAGAAACGTCAAATTACTTGAAATCCACAGAGTAATGAAGCAAAACTTGCCGATAGTAGTACTTCCAAGTACAAGTTTTCAAAATAGCCCAATATACCAAAATATGGTTCATAAATTCTCTTCGAAGTTTTGGCCAAATTTGTGAAATCAGGAATCAACATTTGTTGGAGAAATCTGATCCTGCACGTTTGCGCTGGCCGCCATTGCACTTCCAAGTGATCGTCAGAGGCCATGAGGAGCGTTGTTATCCACGTGGAGGGCGATCATGCCTCTCCAACCACAGGAGAATTGTTGATCTTCATCAGACTGGTATCCGTCGTCGGCGTTTTCTGAACCGTAAAAAAGTATGCACACAAGGGCTTACGGTTATTCGTTGCCGTCGACGATGCTTCCTTCATACCTTTGATGTAATTATTAAGCGAATTTCACAACCTCGACTTGAGCTCTTTATCGCAGGTTCGTCAGTATGCCGTACAATTTGAGGTTATCCAATTAGCTTACGATCGGCCATTTCGCACGAGCGTTGCGGCGTGCCAAGTACGGGAGAGAGGGGTCAACCGTCGCTCTGGTCTCCGTCACGGTGGGTCCGATCCCGAGTCGTCCCGGCAACGATGCATGTCCGAAACTTGAGCGCTGTGGTATTCAACGCTCGTACGAACATGCGCATTGGGGGCACGTAGTGACCTCGAGGCACCACATGTCCGATTGGATTCGAGGGAACGATCGAAAAGCCATCGACTCGAAATGGCCCCCACCAACTGCAACGTTCGTTCGTTTCATGTTGACGAAACGGTCGTGCGCATTTGGCTGCTGTGGGTGGTTCCCTCGTTTCCTCCTCCTCGCAGCTCCAGCATGACTGTGGTCGTTCCGTTTGTCCATGATGACAATGAGTTGTCTCCGACACGACGGCGACGACGCTGGATCGACTGCGCCGCTGGCCTGGCGTTCTTGGCAACGACGACTGCCATGACCATCTACTACATGACCTGTCTGACGCCGTGGATCCAAAACGACTACTTCTGGACCTCGTTCAACGCGACGGGGGCCCAAACCTTTGTGGCCGATGTGTACAACAGCCAACTTTGGAACATGACCAGCCGCGACCATCCCCTCGGCCTCTTTACTGTCGACGCCGCGTCCACCAAGGACTACTCACACCCCGACACCGTCATAACAATTCCAGCATCGGCCGCGCGGCGCATCGTCGTTGAGCAACTCAACATCCTGTCCGTCGCCGTGGCAGGTCTGCGAAGCCAATCGACAGTACACACAGTCAATGCGGTCACGAGTTATTGCTGGGTTGACTTTGACCAAGCGTGGGAAGTCGCGCACACGGCCGCCCGACAAGAGCGATGCTACGGCAGGTACAGCCACAATGGAAACGTGTACATGGAAGCGATGCTTCGCAACACCGACTGGATGGCCTGGTACACACAGTGGGGTACGTTGTTTGAAGTCACGTACGGGTCAGCCGTCCGCGAGAGTTCTCGTGGCCTCGCGTGGCTGGACCAGACGACGACTGCGGTCCACTCGTTTTCTGTCGCCGACGAAATTCAGTACTGGACATCGTACAACATCACGCAGTACATCCTTCCGTGGCACAACCGCAACGTTGGTGGCTTGGACAACGTCGTCGAGCTTCACAATGCCCTCCAAACGTTTCCAATTCTGGTCAACTCGGTGGCCTACACAGACACACCCGGGTCGTGGACGACGGTCGTTGCGTCGTTTGGCGTCTGGAACGATGTGGGCTATGCCTCGTATGTGAATGCAAGCCTCGTTCGGAACGCGTCCAATTCGTTTACGTTGCTGGGGGTCGAAAACGACCCGGAAATGTGGATCGGGGTGTACCCTGCCACCACGTGCAGCCTCCTCTTTCACGATACCATTGGCGCACTTGGTGCTGTCGACCTCTTGTATATCATGCCACCGCCGTCCCTGGTTGATGTGTTCTTGACGACCCAGTCGCTGCTAAATACGGCTGCTCGAGTGTACCCACAGTTGCATGTTCCGTCAAGCAGTATGGCCTTGGAGCTCACGCCGCCGCAATGGCAACGTGACGGCATTGCGTACTACAGCGGCAACCCGCTCTGTTTGGACGACATGACCCAACCCTACATCCAGCAATCGTTTGGGTTTGACGATGCGTGCACGGACCCCCGCCCACCCATGACGATCGATGCGACGATGGCGAACGCTGTCGTTGCCATGTGGTTTACCGCGATGCAGCAAGCGAATGCATCGATCATGCCCTCGACTATTTGTGCGTGGAATCGCAACCCTCGATCGCTCTGTCATGCGTTTCTGTCGGCTGCCGAGTCCCTCTTGGCAACTTGGTCCACCATGCCTGCCTTCCCCAACCCATATTTTTCGTCTAGTATTCTAGCTGACACGTTGGCCCTCGACGTTGGCCTCATGCAATATGCGACCATCGATGGCTCGCCTCTCGTGCTACAACAGCCCCTCCTTGACCTCGACGACCCAGCTTGGTCGTTCTACGGTTGGCTGCATGTCCTTGATTGGCTCCAAGGGACGCGCGAAGTCGTGTCCTTTCAAGGCGACGTGTCGGCGATCGCCCTCGTCTCCAAACAATACACGCCGCGCTCGTTTCAATCGGACCCGCTTCAGATCCCCACGCGGTTCTGCCACGTCATTGACCTCCTCCTATGGTACATGAATGGCGTCTTGGCCGCTGTCCTGGTCGGGTCCTCCATCTCGGCCTTGTTCCGACGAGGTCACCATGTCGGATCGAATCTATTCTTTTGTCATCCGGTCGTTGGCGTCGTGTGGATGGGCCGCCCGCTCCTCCTGTTGCGGGGCATGGTAGCCATGGCAACTCTCAGCACAGCCAAGATCCATCTGATCCAAATGGATGGATTGACATCCTTTGACGTGCCACCGCGTACAGTTGCTGAAGCCGTCGTCACTTCGGGCGAAACGCTTTGGCTTACGTTTGCACTCTGTGACATGTTGCTCCTCTTGACTGTTGGCCGGTCAAAACGATTTGTTGTGGCTAGCTGTGGCTCAGTCTGGTTTATGAATCTCGTCTTGGAGCTCGCGTTTCCGTTTCGTCCGTCTGCGACCGTGGGTCGAACATGTTCAAGTCCTAATTTAGACATCCAGCTGACCTGCGTGTCGGGACGCATCGACATTGGCAGCTATGAGCGATTCGTGCTGCTCAGTATCGTACAATGCGTGTGCATCATGACCTCGTTTTGCTTTACGCAATGCTGGTGCTCCTCCTCGAACGAAGCAAGCACAACGCTGCCAGTGGTTGTGCCCGCGATTGCGCTGCATCTTTTCGACCTTGAACCCGAGACGCCACGTTTTGATGCACCCACCGATGTGCTCTGTGGGATCGTTCCAGTCTGTTTATTTCAACATCAGTACAAATTTTGTGTGACATCGTGGGCATTGATCCCGATGCACGCATACAACGAGTTGCATGTAACGCGAGCACCGATGGAGCCTATTGGCGCATCATCACCTCTTGCGATTCAAACCAATGGCTTTGCTTCCATGGTGTTCCAAGCAAATGGCTCGCTGCCAATGGCTTTTCAAGGCAATCGCGTTGCTCTGTTGACGTTTCTCAGTGGCATTACATCAACCAAAAAATCACGCACCTACCAAATGCTCCGTACGGCCGCGTCGATTGTGTTTCTCGTTCTCTCGGCCATTTCATCGGCGCTCTTTTTTTACCTCTTGCAAGACCAATTGAGCAACGATTTTCTCTGGGCGGGATTTAATAGCACGGGGATGCAGCCATTTTTGATTGACTGGTACAACCGAGAACTCTACTTTCGACCCAACACGATGCAATTGAGCATGGCCAACGCATCAGTCCTCCAAAATTACAACACCACGTCTGCCATTGTCCAGTACAGTAAGTGCTATGCCACGACGATGCACTTCGAGGATTTGGACCTCCCGACAGTCATTCAAGGCCTTCGTTCCATGGACGTACGTCAATTACCGTGGATTGCAACTCAATATTGCTGGGTTGATTTCACTCGGCGATGGGATATGGCCAATACGAATAGACGCCAACGTCGGTGCGCCGAAAATATGTTGACAAATGGGGCGGTATATGTTGAAGCTTTGGTTCGAAATGTCCACTTGGGTGATTTCATGGCCGGTTGGGGCTCGGCATTGACTTTTGGAATATTCAACGAGCTACAGACGTCAAACGATGGCCGAGCCTGGATGACGAGTCTATCGTCACCTCGATTGTCCATCGGTGACGAAGCTGAGTTGTGGACTGCCGTCAACATCACCCGGTTTGATGTCCAATGGCAAAATTACAAATCGTTGGGTGTCGTGGAAACCTTTGACATTAAAAGCGCCTTTGGCTCGACGTATCCAGTCACGATGAAAGCTTCGACCGGAGCATATCGCTTTGCTCTCGAAACATCGTTTAAAATGTACTGGGGCTGGGGCAGCGATCTCTGGGCCATCGATCAAAATGGAACGTTAATCGCCCACATGAGTTTAATTCGAAGCAGTGGCACGTTTGCGTTTGCCAACCACACGATCCAAGACCTCTTGATTCAAAACCAAACGCTGCAGAGTCCTTTGGACGCAGGACTAGCTATGGTGGCTGCCACAATTGGTCCATTTGGTAGCATTGATCTCGTCCATATACCGTGTCCTGCGTCGCTTATCGAACTCTATCATCGTTTCTCAGCCGACGTCACGTTGATTTTAAACTCGAATCCCGACGCCCAATCGCTGTTGGTTGGTGCGACTGTTGGATTGACCCCAGGGCCAGCTACATGGTTTGCGGATTACGCGCTCACACTCGGGGGCAGTTTTTTGTGCCCCGTCGTGAGTGCGTCGATTTCGTTTGCCTCGGGCCCTCTGGCCTACATCCGCCACGACTTGAGCTGCGATGTAACGTTGACTGAAAATCTGTCCATCAATCCACAGCCGTCCGCGCTGGCCTTGCTTGCGTGGGGTGCATTTATGTGTTCTGGTACGTGTCCTACAATCCACGATGTGTGCAACTTGGCCTCGGCCATTGGAACGGCTGGGATCTGCGAGGACGCGCTCTTGCCAGCTCAAACATGGGTCTCGACGTTCATGTCCCCGGTGTCTCAATCACGGTTTTATCAGGACGCGGCCGCCGTCCAAGCTGAAATCACAGCGATGGACATTGAAATATTTCAGTATGGCCAGCAATCGCCAGCCTCCCCAATCGAATTCCTCCACATGAATGTGCTCGCCCCCGCCGACCCGTACTTTCGCCTCTTTGGCTGGCTGTACATGATCGATTGGGTCCTTGGCGTTCGCGAAGTCTTGTCGGTACGAGGCGACGTCAGCACCATGACCACCATCTCGGGCGAGATTGCGTATGGCTCCACGACCCCAAAAGCGTCGGAAATCCCCAGCAACGTGGCTTATTACTGCCAATTGTGCATGCAATATACGACAAGCATGGTGTTCCTCGTGACGTTTTTCACCCTCGTCTACATCGTCCACTGTCGAGGCCTCATCGAAGGCTTCAACATGTTCAAGATCAACCGCATGGGTGGCATCGTCTGGGTCGGCCGCCCTCTTCTCACGCTTCGAAGTGTCGTCGCCATATCCTTTCTCGCTACGGCCAACGTGCAACTTGTCGTGCAAATTGCTCTTACGAAACTTACCACGCCGGCACAACAAACCATGATGCAACGCATTTCGACACTTTTGGCTGGGTCCGAAGCATCGTGGCTCGTCATCGTTCTCACCGACACGGCGATGCTTGTCACGACACACCACACCAATGCCTATTCAAACAAAGCCATGGGTCTTGCCATCGCCACCGCCATTTGCATCAGCACCACGTGGCCCGTCCAGCCGTCGTTTACGATCCGTCGCACGTGCAGCTCCGTGCAACTGGACTTTCAATTGACGTGCCAAGCTGGCGTCGTTGAAATCGGCAGCCACCGCCGCGTGATTGAGCTTATGGCTGTCACGGCGGCCATAGTTGTGCTATGTTTTGCGTGGGAAAAATGGCGGCATCCATCCTTTCGCTTGCCACAGCACAGATTATCTCTGCTGCTTCCCGCGGGGGCTCATTTTTTATACGCCAAGAAAGCGTGGATTTTCAATGAGGTGCTCTACGTCGACCAAGCCTCGGCCTTTCTCTGTGGTCTCGTCACAGTCACATACCACAAGTCAGTCTACATTTTGGATGTGAAAACGTGGCGTACCCATTCGATTCCCATCGAAGCCAGTTTGGCGCACTTGGCGAGTCATAAATTCGACCAACAGCGTGTGGGGGCGGCGATACCCCTCGTGATGTAGGGCAAGTAGGCTCTTATGGTGACACATGCCCTGTTGTTGACTTGGACGTTTTTTGCCATGTATTTCGGGTCTTCGTGTATCGAGGTCCGGTCAATGTTCCCCTGGAACACGTCTGCCCACGGTTTGAAATTTTACTTCGAAGTACTTCATTTGAACATTTCCGTCACGCCATTGGCGTCGCATCTTGTTGCAGATTACAGAGAACTGGGGAAAAAGCCGTCAGCCGGCATTTATAAATTTAGAGTATTTATATTCGCCTCGACGAACCTTTCAGAAATTAATCTATACAAGTATTCATAGTATCAAAAGGTTCTCACAATTTTGCATTCAATTCCTAGCATTTATCTGACTGTTAAGGACACGTTGGGATTTGGGATAGCCCAAATCTACTCCGGAGTATGTCGTTCTCGGGGTGGCCTTCTTTTTCTCAATTTCTGGACAAAACGACTTTCTTTTTCAAAATACGAACACTTATAAGTGGACAGATGTAAGGTAACTCATCGAATTCGCGGACTGCATCGAATTCGCGAACACTCGACTTTTATCCAATGAATGCGCTCCATTTTAGGGTGATCAAATTCTGTTGGCTATGATAATTTTCACGTCATTTTTGACCGACTTCCATTTTCAAGCCAAATAATATTCAAGGCAGGCAACAATAAAAATTTGATTGACCCGCCACCAGCAGTATTTTCCCTCTAACTTTCGCACTATTGCTCCGTTTTCCTTCAAATAAAACGCAAAATGACCGTTGTAATTGGGCCGATGGAATGGCTAGTTCACCTCGATCGGACGAAAATTGACCGAGTTATGGACGAAAACGTGTCATTCCTTGATGGCACCCACCTTGGATTACATCATCGCGGCCTTGAGCCGCATTGAACAAGCGAGACACCTTCTGCCGTTGCCCGCAGCTCGCCGCTGAACGTACATCGATTTACAAGTACATGAAGATGAGAGAAAAGACTGGTTCGATTCAAATTGGTAAACGGGAGCTAAACCGTGCATGCCACTCAATTTGGAGGAAGACCTTGTGACATGGATTGCGGCAATGCAGCGAGCGGGATGGCTGGTCGAACCCTATGAAGTAATCATCAAAGCAAGTACGATAGTCGCCTATCACGCTGGTGTCTCCTGCACCGTTGGTCGAGGATGGTATGCGCGGTTCGCCAAGCGACACCACGAGTTGGCCCCTCGAGTTGCCAAAAACCTCAACCTCGTGATACTGTCCTCCGTGACGGCCCGTAATGCCGTCACGGAGGACAGTATCACGAGGTTCTTCTTCGACCTTGTGAAAGGTTGCCTGGGGTTTCGCTGTACCGTGGCCGATGTCTACAATGTCGACGAAACCAGTTTCAAGACCAAAGGCAAGAACAAGAAAGTCGTTGCCATCCGTGGCTCGAAAAGCGTGTGGCGAACTGACCAAAACGAGTCTTACCATCTCACCGTGGTTGCTGCCGTAGCTGCTGATGGCACTCCTGTGCCTCCTGCATTCATCCTCACTGGCGCCAGTTGCGCAGCCACCGAATGGTTTACTTGTGATGCCCTTCTTCCTGCTGCAGGGGGGCCAAACAAGCGTCACTCAGTGTAATTTTTTTCACGTATCATTAAAATTCCCCTCAATAGACCTTCAACTCATTGATGAGATGTATGAAAAGTCATTGGATGATTGGTCACCGAGTGAACGCCCCAGCAAGATTGAAAGTGTTTGACGAATTGTCGATGCTTCGCTAAAAAAGGTCGATGGACCCCGAAAACAGTGTGTCATTTCCATTTGTCATTGACTCCTATCCGAAGTGTAGACCAAATAACCCACATCACAAGTCCTGGTCAAACCTGAAACAATGACTTTTTATGAAAATTAATAACTTTTTGCGACCTCTTTATAACTTTTTGATTACTCTTTTTAACATTGCGCAATAACCTACCACGCTTTGATAAAACCTATTCGTTATTACCAAATATAAGTACTAATCCTAGATTATGCAAGAGAAATCTAGATTAGGAACATTCTCTAAAAGAACATGCGCGACACACCCGTGTCGTCATCAGACTCGATGTCAGAGTCACTGTCCACGCCGCCGTCTTGAAACGCGGCCTCTGCAGCGAGGGTCAAAGACAAACGTGCCTTGCGTTTCGAGCGGTAAGCACGCGCGCTCGCATTCTTCTTCTTCGTCATTTTGGAACCATACCATATAGGCGGTTCAAGTACATTGCATTGGCATCGCCGTCGGAGGCACGAAGGGGGTTGAAACGAACGTGAACGTTGGTGAGTGCAGCACACGTTTGAAACACAACGTCGTAACCTTGACGGTTCCAACGATAGGAGTCGGCGCACACACCCCAGAGAGTCTTGAGTCGCCCAAACCAGTTCTCGACAATCACACGGTCAGTCGCGATGCGGTCGTTGGTACGCTCTTGTTCGAAGGTCAGGACGCCACTGACGGGCTTCTTGAAAGGTAACACAGCACGCACAGCATGTTGAATTCCTTGATATCCCTTGTCAGCAATCACGGCCCACTCTACAGCGCACCGCTCGTCGTCGCCGTCGTCAGCCATGGTAAGCTCACTGGACTTCTTTGTGAGATTGGTCACATGAAAGTCAAGGTTTTCGCCGAAAATGGTTTTGTCGCTCACGCTTCCCTTGTAGTGCCGTGTGCAGTTGATGGCGAGACCATTCGGGAGAACAGACACTTCAACTTTGTGGCCATAGAGGCCATGCTTCTTGCTGAAGTACTATTTCTTCTCGTTGAAGGAGGCCGCAGGAATATTCGTTTGCTGGAACGTCACGTCGGTTGCATAAAGCACGTACGGGTGGTTAGCAAATTGTTGGCCGGTAGCAACAAGTTTCTGCGTCGTCGACGTTTCAGATACATCATTAACGTACTTGCGCATAAAATGGGGGTGGAGGGTGTTAAGAAACTTGACGATTCGTTTCTCGAAACTTGGTGCCTTCTCTTGGAATACGGCAGCAACAATGTCCCATGATCCGCAGTGCTTCATGGAGGTAAGTAGCATGAACAGCAAGACGCGTGGCGACACGGTGCACTTGCAGCCTGACCCGACGTTCCAATGCCTCATAACAAAATGACGGACGTCGCACCAGAGTATATTTATCTCCGATGGACTAAAGTTCGTCATGGTATGGATACCTTGAGGGCCCCGATCTTAAAAGAAAGCGTCATACACGGGAGCAGAGGACTCGATGTCCACGTCAGGTTCTTCGCGGCGCACGGCTGAGTAACGCGCTCGCTTGGCCTCGCGTTGTTCTTGTAGGTTTTCGAGCAGGGTGACCCCCTGACTAATACTCCGGGCTGAAAGGGTAGATGGCTGCGGGGGTTGTTGCGAGCTTTGGCGGGCCATTTAAGTGGTTGGTGGCTGGTTTCCAAGTACAATCGATGCTTTCAAAAAGTGTGCAGTCCTTTCCGAAAACAACGAGTGTCTGACAAATGAGAACCACCAAACGAAATCATCCAGTTATTTTCGAACCATCACAATGTTGCCCAATCACTGTGATTTTGGTTTCAAGCGTCATGATTGGTTACAGATTTTCTTCACTCCTAAAACATATATGTGTGTTCCTTATGCAGCCACACACTGCCAAAATACATAATCTGTCGTCAGGAGGTCTAATATAATGACTTTTGACGTCCTGTTTTATTTTAATACAAACATGAAGTTTGATTGTATTTTTTTGCTAAATATTTTGAAAGTATACAAAACGAAGTTACCACACTGTTCGTGAATTAGGCTTCCGTGGGTTTTTCATCAGAGTGAACCATTCACTTTATAATTTGAGAACAAATCACAAAAATTGGGTCGTTTCATTGAGCAATTGGCACTAAAAAATACCTCTGGAATTATATTTTCACGTGATACCTTCAGAATTTCATGGTGCTCAAAACTGCATGAGGGAGACTTCTTTGAAAAAGTTGGTCGATTTTGCGAAAAGAGTGTTTGGGAATTCGATGCGTTACCTCAGTGTCACTTGATATGCTTGCTACGTCGCATCGGTCCTCAAAATCATGAACATCCTTCAGTTTACGACATTGCTACTGTTAAAGTTCCTATTGTGTCCAGAGTGGGGCACCAAATCAGCGTCAATTTGACTCCATGGACAACCGTATTTTGGACTCGAAGCCATGATTAGAACATGGTGAGCAAGTTGGACGTAACCGCCGCGATCAAAAGCAAAACGCCGACAATGAGCGTCGCCGCCCCAACCTTGGGGTACAAGGCACCTTCTTGCGTCCATTCTTGGAGCATCTTTTTGTTGGCGGGAAAAAAGACGACCAAGCACGCCGCCACAGCCGTAAAGCCATAGTAGATGGCGTAACTGGTGGCCACTTGGTTGCGAGTGTCATCGTTGTCGTCGTACTGAAGGTCCTTGATGCGGAATTGACTCGAGATGCCGTTGGTGATCATGGCACCAACAGGCGCGGCAAGGTTGGCGCACGACGTGAGGAGACCCACGACGACGCCTTGGTTGTCGTCGTCGGCGATTTGAGCAGCGACGACCATGGACGTAATCAACTGGACAGCCAGCGGCAAGTGGTCCACAAACACAACGCCAAAGTAGATCCACTGGTTGCGCACATAGTCGTAAATGGTCAGATACATGGCAACGGCATTGAGAAGAGATATGCCGATGGTCGAGAGGACGAGGAAGGTGCGCCAGTTCCACGAGAGCCCCCAGGTGGCAAACACGGTCACAAAAACCACCGTGCTGATGGCAAGCAAGGCGGCGTAGTCGAGGTTTTCAAGACGAGCCCAGTCTGAAAGCACATACGGCGCGGCGGTCGTGGTGCAGTAAAAGCCAAACAAATGGAAGAAAAAGTTGAAGAGCATGAGCTGCCAGACGCAGCGCCGTTGGACCAAGGCCCACAACTGGGTCCAATAGTCAATCCACTCGAGACCACGAGCTACTTTGTTGTCTTGGACAAAGACGTACGTGATCAGAGTAGTCAAGAACGACGGGACGCAAAGGACGACAAACATGTTGTTGAGACCCATGTCCCACGTGAACGAGCCTTGGTACTTTTGTGAGTTGAGGCAGATGCCGACGACGAGGGTCGTGAGCACGGACGCGGTGGTGCGCACGCCATAGGCCAGCATGTGCATGCGACCGCGAAGGTGTTGTGGTTCCCGTTGGGCGTATTCGACGACCATGGCATCGGCAGGGGCATCCGCGACGATGTATCCGATGGTGACCAAGGCGCAGAGCAAGCCGACGCGGTTGCCGTTGACCACTGCCCCAACGTTGAACGGGCCTTTCTTGCTTGTGGAGGAGGGGTTGTAGGGCTCCCCGTGGTTCAAGAGAGCCAAGACAAGCAAGCACGTGCCAGCAATAAACCAACCAAGCATCATGTACGACTTGCGGCGGTAGCCCATGATGGGCAAGGCGTCCGAGAGCATGCCGACAAACACCTTGAACGACCAACCCAATTGGATCAACCCCTTGGCCGACGTGAACTCAGCACCCGAGACGTGGAAGTAGTTGACGAGGACAGCGTAGGGGAGAAACGGCAAGGCCCCGTACACGAGTCCAACGGAAAAATAATGGGCCAAGACAGCCAAGACTTGGGGGCTCGTATAGATGGGGGCACCGCCTTGGTGCGCAGCGACCCCATCTTCGAGATCGGTCGGTTCTTTGAGGTTGATGTAGCCATCGCACGCCCCCTTTGCTTGACTGGACGAAGCAAGCGTCCGATCTTGTGTGCTCATGAGCCCGATGGTGCAATTGTAAATGTGAAAGGAAGCCAAGTGCTCAGTCCTTGCAGCCTTGCGTAACAACATCACACGATGTTATGCACGACACTTTCCACCCAAGCTCGTTCTCCGACTATGCGGGTATTGTTATAACACACGTGTGTGCCAAAAGAAACCGACTTGTTTTTACTTGTGTGTCATTTCACTGAGCTGAGCAAACCACTGACTTTGAACACAAAGACAAGTCTATACTCGTGCCTCCTGGGACTACAATTTGCGTCTTGGGTTCCAGGAGGCAATGGAAAGTGGGACAATGTGGGTATGACATGGCATATAGCGCATCAAGAACAGTTGTATTTCGTGGGGAACTCAACATTGACCTGGAGGCCAATCTGGAATACATATTCTGCACACGAGTCAGGCGGCAACTCACATTGCGTTGCGTCAAAGGCCCGACGATGACCTGCCGACTGTCAAAAGCAAAGTGTCGTGTCATTCGGCTTGTGAAGACCGCAAAAATCCAATTCGTACGTACCCCATTACAACTGAAGCTGACTGCAGATGTTGAAAGCTCGCCAAGCGTGGTACGAATTGGATTTTTGCGGTCTTCACAACCCGAATGACACGACACTTTGCTTTACGCAATGCAATGTGAGTTGCCGCCTGACTCGTGTGCAGAATATGTATTCCAGATTGGCCTCCAGGTCAATGTTGAGTTCCCCACGAAATACAACTGTTCTTGATGCGCTATATGCCATGTCATACCCACATTGTCCCACTTTCCATTGCCTCCTGGAACCCAAGACGCAAATTGTAGTCCCAGGAGGCACGAGTATAGACTTGTCTTTGTGTTCAAAGTCAGTGGTTTGCTCAGCTCAGTGAAATGACACACAAGTAAAAACAAGTCGGTTTCTTTTGGCACACACGTGTGTTATAACAATACCCGCATAGTCGGAGA
>VJMH01000542.1:0-10629 GCA_009835185.1 Aphanomyces stellatus
GGGTGATACGACATGCCACTACCGAGAATGGCAATGTTCTCGTCGCGCAACGCCGCCAACACTTGACCGATGCGCAAGTGGTGGGCTGGGTCCCACGACCCCACGACGCTCATTTGAACGACAGGAATGTCTTCTTCGGGGTTGATGAGCTTCATAGGGACAAAGGTACCGTGGTCCCAGCCACGGGTCGCGTCCAACTTGGACGGGATGCTGGCTTGACTCAGCAAATCGTGGATCTTTTGGGCGACGGCGGGAGACCCCTTGGCCTTGTACGAGATCGAGTAGGCATCGGAAGGAAAGCCGTAATAGTCGTAGAGGAGGTCATGGGACTCTCCGGATGAGATGGTGACTTCGGGGATGGTTTCCCAGTGGGCTGTGACGACGACAATGGCGACAGGTTTGGTGGCAAGGTCCTTGAGACCGAGCCACTGGGGAGCGACTTGTTCGAGGAAGGCGCGCGTGGGGCCATGGTCAGGGTCAGTGACGGGCTTGAGGAGGGGAAGGGGGCCGGCGCCGTGGTTGACAAAGATGGCGGGGGCCTTGCGTAGGATGACTGGATTGGCCATGTTGGTTTTTGATAGGATGCAAGTAAATTGAGAAATGATACGTGCTTGATGTTATGCTTTGAGTTCTCGATACTGTTTACTGATTGCGTTGTTGGTGAAATTATGATGCCATCAATTTTTGCCCCGGAAAGAACTTCGCGATTGCTATCGCGAAGCCGTTGACGTCATGTGACATCCGGTTAATTCTGTATCCGCATGACTTGACCAATCAGGAGGCAGGAATTCTCACTGACAATTGGTGCATGTGAGAATTCACCGCCGGTGGCATCATCGGGGCTGCCCTCACGCCCAGCGAGAAGCATGCGATCCAAACGACCCTGCGTCTCCTCGTGGTAGCATTCAAGGCCAATGGCCAGGACGCGCCACAAGAGGTGGACTCGGCGTCAGCGCCCCTCCGTGTCCGATTGCCCAGCTCACAACCGCCAAATTGCAAACCAGTTCGAGACACTTCTTTCGCGCGAGATACTCGCACGCGCCATCGCGCTTCGATGGCAGACGCAGTCCAAGTGCGGGGCCGAACGCTCATTTGCACATGCGGTATCCGTTAACGAGCAGCCAGCAGCCAAGTGGCTAGCCCGCGACAAAGTCCCTGCTTGTGACGCCTGTACCACGTTTTCCAAATCACGGTGTCATCGTGGCCAAGAGCGGGGCACGCTATCCTCGCTACCACGTCCTCGGACTTCTCTCGAGGCTGCATTGCGCCTCCATTGGCACAACAAGTCGCGCGACGGAAATCGGCGGCGCAGTCGCCGGCGTCGTCGCCGAGCCGACCAAGGGAAAGTCACCGTCGCCATGGCTTTAGACATAGAGTGAGGCCTCGCGGCGTTTGGTTGGGTTTCAACCTCATCGGGAGCTTGCGAGCGATCCTTCTGGTGAGATGAATTGATGTACGACAAAACAGATGACTTGTGTACGCTTTGACACTTATTTTCGAGTACACGCATTCTACGTACAAAGACTTGGTGCACGAGTGCATGCGTACACTGTCACTGCCACCCCAACCCTCAACTCCCACGGACTGCACATTCTGCCGAACGATCTATAATTTCAATCACGAGTTGCATCAATGGAGACAACGGCGTGACGGATTCATTTCGCCCGACGAACTGGCTTACATGTTTATAGTGCTCCAGAAGATGTCGATCTCGGACACGGACTTGACCGAGTTGACGCGGCGGATTGACGAGAACGGCGACGGCCAGATCGACTACAAGGAGTTCATGACGACGTGGCTGCAAGAGAATCGAACACACAACACGCGCGTCTTGTATGTCAAACGAGGAACATGCCCAACTCATTCATCAGTATGTAAAGAACGCATTTGATTGGTCCATCCCCTCGCTTGAATCAAGTCTTTTGTCGACCGTGTCGTCTATTCTGTCGAGTTGACATTCAAGAAGACATGGGAACCCCCTTCTCGACTTGACGAGGTCGCCCGTTCGTGGCAAGTCCTTGGACGGCGTTCCCCCTCCTGGCACCCATGCGAAAGTGCGATGCACGACTCAAGGGACTCAACCACGTGAGCGTTGTTGGCTTTTTGGTCCCCAGTAGTCGACGTGAGGCTGTTGAGATGTCGAATCAGATGCCAGACATGATGGACGTGATGAAAATAGATTGACAAATGAACGAGTGTTCGTCCTCGGGGACACAACAACTACCGGCGACCCGTGTGCTTGAAATAGAGGACGCCGCAAAAGAGCACTTGGAGAACGACGGCGTACGTTGCGAGAATGCCAGCGTTTGTGGCAATGCTGACATCATGAAAGTCGAAGCGCGTGAGAATGGCTTGGGCACTCGTGGTATTGACACCTTGAAATTGGTTGGCCACCATCGCTGCAAATCCATACGAGTGAAAGCCGAGGTAGTGGCCCCAGAGCCAATACTCTTGAATCGACGACCGGGGAACCATAAAGCCTTCACAGAGCATAAACATGCCATAGATGGCGGCGCCGACAGCGATGCCCATGATGGCATTGGGCACGAGGACACCCAAAAGACACATGAATGACTCGGCGACGACGAGTTGCAGCCAGAGGAGGTAGAAAAAGGTGCCATAGTTGGTCAAAGCCGTGGGAGGGACGATATTGGTCGTTGCAACAAGGGCCAAGAGCGCCAGGCCAGGCAAGAACGCGAGGAAGTTGGCGAGCGTGTAGCCAAAGACACTGAGACCACCGTTGGCCCGTTCCCGTGCAAAGACGGCGCGCTGGTCGATGAAGAACGGGAGGGCGGACACGCTGAGGAAGACCGTAAACGCCGGGCCACCAAAAAGGGACCCGACTAATTCAATGTCTTGGAGCTTGTGGTCATGGTCTACGTACATCGTGCCTGCCATGCCGCTCAAGAAGAAGACCATGACAAGGCGCATCCAAAAAATGCCAGGGTTGCGCACATTCTCCAGCAGATTGCGCTGCATGAACATGGCAAACTGCCGCCACAAGCTCGGTTTGAGTTCCTTCAGGTCCGACTTTGAGAGCGGCGCAAAGTGCGTTGCGCGGTCTTGGGTCAGAGCAGTTTGGATCGCGGCGGCTGCGTCACTCGATGCAAATGCAGCCGTGATGGCGGCCACGTCTCCGTGTCCAGGAAAGTCTGTGTTGACCAACGCCAGATAGTACTCGGCTGGGTTGGAATAGGTGGGGCAGGGATGACTACAAAAATATTAAACATAACAGGATGGAGTGGACGGGAGTTGTTGTTGGTGTAGTACCCAATGGTGTTGAAATGCGTGAGAAGGGTCGCAGGCGGACCAAAGAAGACAGTCTCGCCTTGAACGAGGAGGAAAACGCTGGTAAACATGTTGTACACCTTGGAGGGGGGCTGGTGGATCGTACAGACGACCGTGTGGCCATGCTCGCACAGCTTTTGAATGTACGACATGACACTGTAGGTCGACGACGCATCCAGACCAGAGGTAGGTTCGTCAAGGAGCAAGATAGTGGGTTTGCTCTATGGAGGCGTTGGCGTATGCTACGTCCAGAACGTACGAGAAGTTCAATGGCGATGCTGAGGCGGCGCTTCTGTCCACCAGAAATGCCCTTGCGGAAGAGGTCGCCCACGACGGTGTGTTCACATGATCGCAAACCTGTGTACGATGTGAGGGATGATATGGTCCTGTGAGAGAGTTTACCCATGTCATCAATGGCCGCTTGGACACGCTCTTCTCGCTCGATGGCACCGACGCTGGCAGGCACACTCAGTCGTGCGGCAAAGCGAAGGGTTTCAAGGACCGTGAAGGAACCGAGGAGCGAGTCTTCTTGAGAAACGTAGGACGCGAGGAGGCGGAAGCTCTTGGCGTCTCGCGGCGCACCGTTGATGGAGATGGTGCCAGTGACGCTGCCGCTTGAGATGCGATCGGCGAGGAGGTCAAGCAACGTGGTCTTGCCACTGCCAGACGGACCCATGATCGCCACCAGTTGGCCAGGCGCGGCGCGGCCCGAGACGGCGCGGAGGATCTGCTTGGGCTCTTGTCCGCGTGGGGTGACAGTGTACGAGAGATCGTCCCAGCCGAGGATGCAGGTGTTGGCGATCTTGGTCGCATCCGTCAACGAGTTGGTGTCGCGGGGCGTCTCTGGTTGCGCCACGTACGGACTGATGTTGGTCATGGTGTAGGTGTGGATGTTGAGGGAGAATTGAAAATGGTGAAATGGACAAGTGGACACACTCCACCTTTTGGTCGATGGATAATTTGACTGTTGATTTCCGAGTACAAACAAGCGCGATGAGTACACTTGGTGGATCCGATTACGATCACAAGTTCACTCTTCCACTCTCACTGTCTGTTAGAAGGCATTTCGATGGAATGGCTCTCAATGAACTCTCAAATACGCTCTCTTTCAGCCTTCCCCACATGTCAGTACGAGTCTCCATCTGCCATCGCAATCATCGTTTGCTCAATGTTTGTGGCTTTCACGATCTATCGTATAATTCCACATATGCCTCAATCGTAGTGCGGCCTTGCTCCACCTACAATCCATTGTGTTGCTGTGACCTGCATCTTCATCTTCTCCAACATGATATGGAGCGATAGTACAGCACAGTTCACCATCGCAACCGCATTTTATCAAGCGATCAGAATTCTCAAATTCCTTCCACTGGAAAACCTCCGAAGTTGTCCGGTTGGACTATTTATCACATTTGATTACGAGGCCAGTTTGACGATGGCGTGTCTCACCACACCCTTGCATCGTAATCTGACATTTGACTTGGTTTGACTGTACTGCCCCCTGGAGTGGCAATCACTGAGGATTCGTACAGTCGCAATCTTGAGGACTCGCATCCACACATGGACACTAATCTCCACGACGTTCGCGCTCGCCGTCCACATCGCCTTCGACACACTCACGACCACCATGGCCCTCTCATCGCTTTCAAACGTCACTTTCAAACGCACAACACAAGACACACCCGACCCTCATGGCTACAACCAACCCCTCGTCCGACGTGGTCTCGACCTACGACTGCATCGCCAGCCCAACCAAAGCCGCGAAATACAATGCCGACGACAACGCACTCCACCGTGTCAAGCACCCGTGCGTCCTTGGCTGGAACAACGTGAGCTACGTCGTGCACGCGACCAAGAAAGAGCGCAAACAAATCCTCCATAATGTCTCGGGCCGCGTCGCACCCGGCGAACTCTTGGCAATCCTTGGTCCCTCTGGCAGTGGCAAGACGACGCTGCTTGACATCCTTGCCGACCGCATCTCAAGTGGACAAGTCACCGGTGACATCTCCGTCAATGGCATCCCGCGCCAGGCCGCCAGCTTCCGCCTCATGACCTCGTACGTGGCCCAAGAAGACTCGCTCCTCGGCTCGTTTACGGTGCTTGAGACCCTGCGGTACTCGGCCCAGCTTAGCGTCGCCTCGTCCGTCAGTGCAGATGAGCGAGAAGCCCGTGTCCAAGCAGCCATCGATGACATGGGTGCGTCATTCTTGTCGAATCATGG
This sequence comes from Aphanomyces stellatus, assembly GCA_009835185.1. Classification (NCBI taxonomy): domain Eukaryota; phylum Oomycota; class Saprolegniomycetes; order Saprolegniales; family Verrucalvaceae; genus Aphanomyces; species Aphanomyces stellatus. Next base: position 5,507 of record VJMH01000542.1, read on the forward strand.
CCTTCATTCCTTGCTCTAGGGTTGCGATCGTGCGCCAACACGGTTGTGGGGGACATCTTTCGCAAGGGTCTCTCGGGCGGACAGAAGCGTCGCCTCAGCATCGCCATTGAATTGCTCGTACGTGCTTGCTCCTGACCACTCGTACTGATTCATTGTGTGGCTAGAAATCACCCACGATGCTCTTGTTGGACGAACCCACATCGGGCCTCGACTCGGCGTCGACCATGCACGTGCTCTCATACATCCTCCAGCTTGCTGGCCAAGGCCGATCGGTCGTCTGTACGATCCACCAGCCCAGCTCGGCCGTCTTTGATCTCTTCACCAACGTGATGCTCCTCGCTCAAGGTCACACCGTCTACTTCGGGTCGCCGCGTCATGCACTTGACCATTTTGCCTCGCTCGGCCACCCCGTTCCCGCCTTTACCAACCCAAGCGAACACTACTTGGAGCTGATTAACGCCGATTTCGAGGCCCAACCAAGCGCCGCCATCGACTTTGCCGCGGCATTTGCCGCCTCTTCCGATGCCAAACACGTCCAAGACTTGCTTGTGTACGACCACCAAGCGTCCACGTCCGTCGCCCAAGACCACGTACACATGTTGCGGCCGTCCCTCGCGGCGCAGCTTCGAGTCATCTTGCACCGCAACTCGATCAACAACATCCGGAATCCGGGCGTCTACGGCGTCCGCCTCGTCATGTACATCTTCCTCTCGGTCATGGTCGGCACGATGTACCTCCACTCGAACAAGAGCCTCGTGGAAGACGATCTCGTGAACCTGCTCTTCTTTGTCCAAGCGTTCCTCGTCTTTATGAGCGTCGCCGTCCTCCCCTTCTTCATCGAACAGCGCGCCGTCTTTGCCCGCGAGCGCGCTAACAACGCGCTGCACGTCGGCGCGTACGTCGCGGCCAACTTTGGCGCGGCGCTGCCTGGCATCTTTGTCATTGCGCTCGTCTCCGCGGCCATCGTCACGTCCTTGGCCGGGCTGCATGCCGTCGGCGCATTTGTCTTGAACCTCTTCCTCAGCCTTGTCGTGGCCGAGTCACTCATGCATGTCCTCGGCGCGACGTCGCCGCATTACATCCTCGGCATCGCCAACGCCGCGGGCATATTTGGCTTGTTCATGCAAGTCGAAGGCTTTATGATCCCGCCGCCCGCGATGCCATCGTACTGGCAGTGGGCGCACACACTCGCGTTCCACAGCTACTCGTTCGAAACGTTTGTGCACCAGCAGTTCAAGGCCATGGACACGCCCCGCGCCGCCCAAATCCTTGCGCGGTTTGACTTTGTCCAAGACCACACGACCCGCAACATGCTTATCCTCGTCGGCTACGCCCTTGTGCTCGAGGCGCTCTTTGCCGCCATTCTCTACAAGTGGCACACGGGCCGGCGGTAAACCACACAAGCCACGGACCACGATCTGGTCCATGTAGTCGTCCAGTTGACAATGTTACACAATAAATTTTCAATTGTTTAAACTTTCCTGATTGGTGTCCAGCAAATAAAGGCTCGACGGGCTACAGCACTCATTGCAAGGGCTGCCATGGTGGCGGTTGGAGTTGGTTTCTCAATCGAGAATTGACTTGACCAAGGTGTCCCAACTGAACATGTGCCATAAATTAACTACATCCCCTACGAGAGCCCACTCTTCAATCCAACACTTGCGAGAGGTTCGCAAGGAACCTTTGGTACCGATCCCGCGCCGCCGCCTCGGCCGCCGATCGAATCTGTTCGGCAAAGGCGTGGCAGGGCTGCGTCCGATGGAGGTATATGCGACCAATATCGTCCAACAACGCCGTGACAGGGTCAACGCGGAAGAAGGAATGGCGGAGGAGCGAGACCGAGTGGGTCACACGCTCGACAATGACCCGACTCCACACTTAGATCACCCACGCAACGCACACGGTACCAACAAAAGCCATGGGTGCGGAGCTGGCCGCGGGGATTCACTCGCACCACGTCTTTGACATTTGCAAAAAACGTTTGCTCGAGAGGGGTTTCTTACGTCGTCGGGCGTCGTGTCCAGCGTGAACCGAAAGGCGTCTTGGACGGACAGGCCAAACGCCGCCGCGCGGGGCTTTGACGCCACGGCGTTGTGGTAGACTTTGTCGCTGAGCCACTGGAGGCCGTGTCGAATCACGGCGGCATTCGCGAGGAGTGTCGAATGGTGTCGTGGTGGTGGCGGTGGGGTACGTTAACCGAGGTTTCCCAACTGAATATGTGCCTCAACCCCGGCGCCCTCACAAATCCATTCCCCAGGGTGTCACCGCCACGAGTCCAAAGTTGGCACGCTTCGAGAACACCAAATATTCTTTTCGTAGACGGATGCAATTAATTGAATCCTACGCAATGGCTGAAAGGCTCGAGATTGGGTTTGAATAGCCATATATGAGTCATCGCAGAACATCTCACAAATTTGGATAACACAACAGGGGAAGTCATTTATATGCACGTCACTGAATTAGACGAAAGATGGCAACTCAACAACCCCAGCAAATGCCTTGTTGACGCCGTCGCGATTCACATCAACGTCAACCACCACGAAGAGCGACACGATGTGCTCTTGGCACTTGCGTGCAAGAGTGGTAGGTTTGCAAGTTGCTTGTGACCGAGTCACAAGCGAGTGACTTGTTCGACCAAGGCGCACGTGGGGCTCAAGAAGGGCGCCATCACTGTTGTTGGCGGCGACGGATGACACGATGAACTGATGAAGTCGAGGAGGTGGTGCTTGTTGCAGCGCGAGTGAGTTCAAAAGTGGCTGAGAGAATACGATTTCTCGTGTATTAATCGGATCTTGGGCACGGTTGGACCATGTTGGGGCGCGATAATGTTGGACCACGTGCTGTGCAAGGATTGGCATCCATGAGCATATGACGACATCCAATGCCTGACGATTATTTTCCATTTTCTGGGCGGCACTGTTCATTTCGGGTTGAATTTATGTGCGAGCGATCCCGGCGTATCGTTGCTCCTATTCTTGTGCGTGTTTGAGAATATTAGACAGCCACCCAAAGTGAAAGAGACCAAAGCAGCGTATCAAAACAGCGGTCTTTGCATTGGTTTCATATTTTACTATCAAATATTTACTATCAAACCAATTGAAATATTAAAATATTTGCACTTGAATGCTCCAAGTTGTTGTCTTTTCCTCGAATTCTTGAGCAGCTCCAGAAGAATCTGCAAGTTGCAAAAAAAGGTTTGCTCGTGTATTCGCAAGGTCTTCTTGATTCGCTGCTGGGCCAGCAAAATTGTTCTCAAGGGTTCTCAAGGTGCTTCCATCATGGACAACCACATGAATATGTGGTTTCGTCCCCAACGTCGTTGTTTGCTCGTTTGTGTTCGAAATCGACCTGAATGATGGTTGGCATCACGAATGTTGGCATTCGAATCCTTCACTAGTGACATTTCGCATTTCCTTCGAATTACCACACTGCATGAGCTGCTGCCCTCCGACCGCGCTACCGCCTTTGCCCACGACAAGTGAAATCAAGCCCGTTCAGATGGGGTCAGCGACCGTCTTCTTCTTTGACAATGCCGCATCCGATCGTTGTGTCTTGGTCTTTCCCGATGTCATGGGCGTCGACAGTGGCCGCACCAAAGCCAACTGCGTCAAGTTGAGTGCATACTTCAAAGTGGCGCTTGTTGAAATGGACACGGTGGGTGGATTTCCCGATCCGTCGGCGGCGACGCCTTGGATGTGGCCATTCGACGGCCTCCGCCAACTCGTGGCGATCTTTCCCATCATGGCGTGGATCAAAGCGCGGCCATTCGAAACAACGATCCGCCCCAAGATCGACGACACGATCCAGTATCTCCAATCCGAGCATCGCGTGACGAAATTTGCCGCGATCGGGTACTGCTGGGGCGCGTGGATGGTGGCCAAGTACAGCACACTGGAGCCAGCCAAGCTGGTCTGCGGCGTTTCGTTCCATCCGAGCTGGCGCTCCGAAGATGCGTTCCATGGCAAGGGCAGTGGCGCCAAGCTGGCACAGAACATTTGCGTGCCACAGCTGGTGCTGAGTGCCCAAGACGACCCCACGTGGCTCCATCCCGACGGCGAAGTGGACAAAACGCTGCAGGCCAAGCCATTTCCCAGCAAAGTACGGCTCTTCCCCGATATGAACCACGGCTGGGTCAATCGAGGGGACCTCGCCGACCACCTTGTTGCCGAAGGCGTGCATCAAGCGTGGGATGTCGAAGCCGTGCCCTTTCTCCAGTGGCATTTGCAATAGATACTACTTTGAAGCATTAAAGAGGCAAACATATTTGCGTCGCAACAGAGAGACGGGATATTTTCTTGTTTTTCGTTACGAGAAGTACTACATCGACTCATGTCACAAAGCTAGACTGTATGTCGTCGAGGTGTATATAGCAGTCGTTAACCTGCGTCAAGAGGAGTCGAAATGACCATGTCTGAAACGCCAATACAAAACAATTTAGCTATGTATGCAGGACTGTGTTTACACTGCGATTCTAAACACCCCAGCCAAACGCTTTGTACACGCCGTTGCCATACACATCAACCACTTTGGCGTCGCCGTCGCCCCCCGCGCCAGCCACGACGAAGAGTGGCACGATGTGTTCGTCACGTTGGTGGCATTTGCGCGCCTTTGGGAACGACTCCCACGCCTGGAGCACCTCGCCACGTGCTACTACGTCCGTCTTGACACAGGCTGCGACCAGCGCTTCCCCGAACGGCTTGGCATTGTCCATGATGAGCCTGAATCCATCGGGGTGATACGACATGCCACTACCGAGAATGGCAATGTTCTCGTCGCGCAACGCCGCCAACACTTGACCGATGCGCAAGTGGTGGGCTGGGTCCCACGACCCCACGACGCTCATTTGAACGACAGGAATGTCTTCTTCGGGGTTGATGAGCTTCATAGGGACAAAGGTACCGTGGTCCCAGCCACGGGTCGCGTCCAACTTGGACGGGATGCTGGCTTGACTCAGCAAATCGTGGATCTTTTGGGCGACGGCGGGAGACCCCTTGGCCTTGTACGAGATCGAGTAGGCATCGGAAGGAAAGCCGTAATAGTCGTAGAGGAGGTCATGGGACTCTCCGGATGAGATGGTGACTTCGGGGATGGTTTCCCAGTGGGCTGTGACGACGACAATGGCG
>VJMH01000551.1:2998-14273 GCA_009835185.1 Aphanomyces stellatus
ACGGTCGATCCTACTTCACTGGAACGCATTGGATCCGTCGTACCTCCAAAAGCTAGTTTTTAGCATGAAAACTAGGTGCCTCCGTGTTGTAGCTGCTGGAGGCATGACCACTAAGTACTAATACAGTTCTCTTTTACGTTTTGAAGGAATCTTAGCGTTGCAGCATGTCGTGAAAGGAGCCGCTACCCAGTGGTTATAACCTTTTGCATCGGTCCAAAAACGTAATTTTTTTTCTGTCTCATCCAAAATTTCGAATTTTCATGTGATTCAAAGCTCAAATCACTTGTTTTTAGTAAACGATTCGCAGCATGCTCTCAGATTAATTTAATTCACAACCCGGCATGAGTTATCCGCAAAAAACGTGGTGGTTATAACCTTTTGCATCGCACTGTATACTCATGGTCACAAAATATGATATTTAATATTGTGATCGCGGTCATGATCCCCATAGAGCAACTGTATATATATCTACAAAATATCTATCGGTGGGTACAATTGAATATTTGTCTAAATTTCCTATTATATCCAAGATAAATACGTCGCCATGAGGAAATTGACAAGTAGGATGTCATGAGCATCGTCGTTTGTCTTGTCAATTCATCCTGCCTCAACCTCGACCTGCAGCAAGCAAGGCCAACTGTTGGCACCCAACGGAAAGTGCACGTCGCTGAAACTTTCCCCCATCGCCTCTCATTTTCATTTCGACATGGTGAAGCTCATCCCCACGAACCTCACCTGCTTGGCTATCTTCGCCACCGCCGCCGCCACTACGCCCGTGTACGACGTCATTGTCGTCGGCAGTGGCCCTGGTGGTCTCGTGGCCGCCGAGTACTTGAGCCGCAACAGCTCCATCTCGGTCCTCGTCTTGGAAGCAGGCGTGCCATCCCTTCGAAACACTGGCGGGTCGCAAATCCCCGACTACATCAAACCGGAGGAGTGGACTGTCTTTGACATTCCTGGCGAGTACACCAACACGGCGTTCCCGCACAATGCCAAGCAAACCCGCCTCCGCCTCGACTGGGTCGCATCGCCGAGTCCGCTCTTCCTCGGCAAGATCGTGGGCGGCAGCTCGTCGCTCAACGGGATGCTCTACTTTCGCACGTCCGATGAGTATGTCCAGGAGACCAAGTGGCCCGTGGACGCCCGCGCGGTCACATCCAACTTCGCCGAGATTGAAACGATGTTTGGCTCGACCCACATCCCGTCGCCCGACGGACACTGGTACCTCCAAGAAGCGTACACCATCATCGGCAACGCGCTCGGCGCGAACGGCTTCCGCGAAGTCAACATCAATGCCAAGTGCAACAACAAGTCCAAGTCCTACGGTCATCCGCCATTTGCAATCAAAAATGGCTTGCGCGACTCGCCGGCCAAGACATTCCTTGGCGCTGCCACCAAGCGTGCCAATTTCAAGTTGCTCACGTCGGCCACGGTGTCGCACATCCTCCAGAGCCAAGGCGTGGCGACGGGCGTCGTCTACACGACCGGCACGGGGCAGTCCGTGACGGTGAACCTGAGTCCCCGCGGCACAGTTGTCGTCGCGGCCGGCGCCGTGAGTACCCCCAAAGTGCTCATGCAGAGCGGCATTGGGCCGCGCGACCAACTTGACCTTTTGGCCAAGAACGGCAACTTTCCCGGCGTGAACCGCGACGCGTCCAAGTGGGTCGTGAACGAGAACGTCGGCCGCAACATGTTTGACACGATCCAAAAGCTCACGACGTTCAAGCACCCCAAGATGAAGGCCTTCTACCACGACGCACCGCCCAAGTGGGCGCTAGATCAATACTCCAAAGTCAACCACACGGGGCCATGGGCAAGCCCGAGCCCGATCTTGATCGGGTACGAGTACATCCAGAGCAACCAATTTCAAGTGACTGGCTTTTGCCATGGCTACGAAGGCAATGCGGACCCGACGCACCTTGGGGTCCAAGTCTACTTGAACAACCCCAAGGGCCGCACGCGCTGCGAGTTTAGACCTGACGGCTCGTACCATTTCAACTTGAATGGTGGCTTGTATTCGCACCCGGACGACCGTTCCGCGCTCGACACGTTCTTTGGCAAGCTCCGTGGGTACATGCAAGGCACGGGGTCCACCTACGTCAATGCGCGTGGCCTCGATGGCTCCAACCACTATGGTGGCACGTGTGTCCCGGCCATTGATGCCAGCGACCCCCATCGATGCGCCGACGGATCGTTCAAGGTTGTCGGCACGTCCAACATCTTTGTCGGGGATGCCAGTCTCATGCGCGAAGGCACAGTGAACCCGTATGGCTTTGTCATGCAGATTGGCCGGCAGGCGGGCGGAAACGTCCAGCGCTTCCTCGCAGCCAAGACGCCGCGTCCTGTGCACGCCCGAGTCCATCCGACCGCGGACGAGTAATAATCAGAAGCCAAGTTGGGACTGTCAAGTGTGACGCTTGAGAGTGCAGTGTGGTCACGACATCCCACAACCAGCATTGTGGTCATTCGAATAATGAGTGATGGTCCTTGACCTCGCACTTCTTGACCGAAAAGGAAAAGGCATGGCATCGGCAACGGTCCTGGTCTTGCCAGAGCATCTGCGTTCGATCTCGAGGTATCAAGACGGTCATCCCCACGACTTTATCTCATTCGTGTCACTCCGACTCTTCCAAACGAATCTCCGCAAGAGCGCGACTGTTGCCACCCAAACAACCCTTCTCGACGGCGCCGCGGCGATTGTCTCGCCCTGGCTCGATCACAATCCCATCGAACGACTGCCGTCGTTGTTTGCAACGGTGCCACACATGCTCTTCACCACCTTTCTCGTCACAATTTACACTGGACACGTGGAACTCCTCCCCTCCTTCACCTTTCCCCAGCGCAAAGACGCGATTCAACTCGTTCATGTCGCCCTCGGTCTCGGCGGGTCCCTCGACACAGTCCAATACTTCCACGGCCGTGGCCACGACGTCTCCAAGGCCATCACGTACGCCGTGAAGGCCAGTCACGTGGACATCGTCAACTTCTTGGCCCCACTTTGCCCTGCCCGCGTCAAGGACCAAGCGCTACTCATCGCCGCCCGCGAGAATCGGCCCGCGATCGTTCGGTGTTTGTGGGGGCCACACGTGCCCCCAGACATTGCAGACCCCGTGATCCAGTCCATGGTCTCCCATGACCAGACGGAGACGGTGCAATTCATATTGCCACAAGAGAGTCCGACGGCAGCTCTTTAGTCGACGGCGTTGAGAGCAGCCGTCTTTTATGGCCATGTTGCACTCGCTACGTCTCTCTTGAACGGAACGAGCGAATACATCCACGTGAGCCATTTCGACATCTCCCAAGCTGTCTCGAATGGCCACCTCGAAGTGCTCCAGCTCTGGCATGCGCGGGATCTACCCCGGGTCTCCCCTCGAAGCCACGAAGCAGTCCATGAGATGTGGACTCAGGTGTGTCGACACGGAGTGCCAACGGCATCTACGTATGGACGCCTCCCCATGCTGCAGTGGTTCCTTGCAATGCAAACACCAACGTCAAGACTAGAGATGATTCAACTGGCGAGAAAAATCTCCACTGCTTGTGGGCATGGACATATTGAAAGCTGGTTGCGTGGACAACCCGATGGCCCTACCCTTGAAGTGAACCAATGCCAACACGAACGGCCACTGGACACTGGTGCTTCGGAAGGGTATGCGAAGAGACAGAAATGCCAAGCGGGGGGCTCAATATTTGCACATCCAACTCGTGTGGCCACGAAAAAAAGTTGCTCATGTGCAGGACCTTGCGCGCGATTCACCAGCCAGACCAGCCTTCACTCGTAAATGACACAATCCCCTCGAAACGCGTGCTCTTCACTTTTTCATTTCCTCAGCTGTAATAATAATCTTCACCGAAACAGCCCAAATTTAGGATTTTTACATACATTTTCGACAAAAATTAAGCTCGAAAATGCAATTTTGAGTTGTCAATCATGTCAGTTGATTGGACTATACCTCAAACTTCTAGCCAATCAAACGCGCTATCGAGAGACAGAATTTCCTTGACGGTCGGCCCCGTTCTCGACTTCCACCGGCGGCCAACTTGTGCCCCCGCCTTGGACCATCCCTGACCTGATCTGTTTGTGCGCGAGAAGACTGCGAAGTGCACAACATCTCCTTATAGATACTTCATGGAAGAACAATACGCTGCATCCTCCAACTTCGACTTGGAGGAGTATGAAGGCGTTGCGTGGGCAAGAGTTCAACACTACATTTGGTGGCCCGTGCGCGTCTGCGGCGAACTAAGAGTCGAGCACGCGACCTTACATGCACGAGGTACTCTATCTTGGCACGCTCTCGAGTCCTCATTTCCTCTGCAGGTGTCTCCAAGGCTAACCTTCTTGTGTACCAGTTTGGGATGCACACATTGTACGTTCACTCCTTTCGTGGCATTCCTCATCCAGTATCGCCAGTGAAATAATTGAGAAAGATGCCGTTCGCGGGTGGAAGAGCGTCGATCATGTCAAATATGTCCACGGCCAAGCGAGGTTACAAAGCCATGACTTGCTCGTAGCCTTTGCCGACGCGATGGAGGAAGTCGAGGTTTGTAGCACAAGAAACGTCCGACTGAAAACATGCGTGTAGGAGTTCATGGCACAATGCAAGCGATTGAGGCACAACCCTTTGCAGGTCAAGGACGCCACGACGCAAGTCGTACCCTTTGGTGCCAACGCAGCGGACGTGAAACCCACTATGTCGGGCGTGGTCGCAATCCAGCATGGCAGTTTGGCCGTCGGACATGTCGTTGTCGCACTGAAAGAGAAGGGATTGGGTGGGTTCCAGCACATGGCAATTCCATCCGGCATGCGTTTGTTTGAGATTCAATGTGTTGCGCCATCAACAGGAACTCCTGCGACAGACCATTCAACTGACATTCCAGTTGAAGTAAAAGACACGCAACCTCGAGAGAACGTGCCTGTAGAAGAAGAGCACCAAGCGGACGAGCACGAGGCGCCAGTGGTTGGTGCCGGTGGTCGATCAAGGTCGAGCAGCGAAGATTACGTTGAAAGCGAAGATCTTGAGAGCGAATCCGACGCGTCGGTCTTTTCGCCACGTTCGAGCGCATCTGAAGAGGCCGAGCTGTCGGACGTGAGTGGCATTGTTGAAGAAGACGTAGATGATCTGCCGCAACAACTCGTGGCAAACGTTATGCCAACCAAAGATGTGGAAGGGCCACGATCAGATGCCGTCCTCCTTCTTCCGCCAACCGCATCTCCCGAGACGACGCCGCCCCATGGGGTCCCCTCTCTCTTGGCGACGACTTCAGCACACGATACACATCCAAATGACACTATTCCTGATGCTTCGCTGCCCCAGGAGCCGCCGTTGCACCCATTGTCGACGGCGATCGAGCCCAACGACGCGTCCCCAGCCAAGGACCACATGGACCAAGTGCATGGTAGAGATCGTACGACCCCATCCCGAGCCTCGCTTGAAGGCGCGACTCCACCAAACGAAGTGCCTCGTGACAGCCCGCAGCTTCCTTGTGGAATTATGGACCTACATCTGAACGAGGACGAAGCCGCAGACGCGAGCATCCATGCCATGGAAGCTCGCATTGTACACTCGATTGACCAATTTGACATGCACGCGCTTCTGCCGCCGTCGCCGCCTCCTCGACAAGTGGATGACTTGTACGTTCTCGTGCGGCCCAACAAATACACGACCCGACATGCTTTCCCAGCGAAACTCGCCCCGGTGTCATCCCACGATCCCGCCGCCAACGACAAGGAAGATGCCCCAAACGATGAATACCCGGACTTGTCCCCAGTACACACGAGCGAGAGAGACTACTCTCCAAGCGCAACCTCGTCAGACCATTCATCGACCGACGAAGGCGTGGACAGCCTGGCTTTCGACCTCCCAACGACGACGACGCAGTCCTTGCCTCCACTGAATGATGGAGTCTTGCCTCCCTCGACGCCGCCTCCATCATTGCCCGCCATCGACACCGTCTTGATCTCAAGCAGCGCGGCCCCTCACCCCTCAACGACGCATACTGCCAATGTTCACTTCGTTGTTGCGTTCCATGCGCGCCGGTTGGGCATTCGGTTGCCAACTGCCGCGCCGCTCACGGTCAAGGGCTTTGCCTCACCCACATGCGAAGCGGCTACGTCGAAACGAATTCAAGAGGGGGATGTCATCGTTGCTGTGAACGGAAAAACCATTGACGGTGTGGGCTGCAATGGCTTTGTGGATATTGTCGAGTCGCTCGCGAGGCCCCTTGTCCTGACATTTGCGCGGCGGAAGCACACAGTCATGGACGAGGTGCTGGGTGCGTCCTCGCCCGATGGCCAATGCAGCCTGGGCGATGGAACCGACGAGGAAGACATTGTGATCACGTTTGGACCTGGCAATTTGGGCATTGTCATCCACGACGACTTCGTGCCGATTCTAGTCATGGGCTTCACGGAAGACCTCCCCATTTTCCAACCGGCCGCCGTGGGTCGAATTGAAAAAGGGGACATGATTGTGGCGGTGAACGAGACACCCATCGAAGATCTCGGTGTGGTTGGATTTATTGATGCCGTGGCCAAGGGGGAGCGCCCGATGCATGTGACGTTTCGCAGGAAGCGCCCGCGCCCGTCGCCGACGGGAAGTCCATCCACCGAGTACGACGCGCCAAAGAGGGCCAAGATCGCGGCGATGGGAAGCAGTGACGGCGAGGAGTTGGCGCTGAGGGATTTCGACACTGTCGTGTCGTTTGGTCAAGGTCCGTTGGGTTTTACAATTGCGAAGACGCATCGCTGCATTCAAGTTGACGCTTTGTTCATGGATGAAGGTCTGCCAGCGGCACTGGACCGCATTGCCGAGGGAGATATCCTCCTGGATGTGAATGGGAGACCCGCCACCGAGCTCGGCGTGGACGGAATCATGGACCTTGTTGCGTCCGACGTGAGGCCGCTTACAATCACGTTTCGGCGTATTTTGATGGCTCTGATGGCCTCTTGAGTCCGTCAAGTGTTTAGATATGCAATGTGGCAGGTTTTGATTTATTATAGAATTCCAGATATGTATTGTTTCTGTAATGGACAATGTTGGACCAACAAAATATCTATTTATACAAGGATTAAGATTCCATTCTCCAACAAAAAGTGAATCACAAACGGCAAATGTCGGCAAGACAGAACGCACCAACGGAAGACAAGTCGGAGACAAAGGAGTGCGTGGCGTGGATGCATCTGGAAGATCACGTGTGGTGGCCAGTGTGGATATGTGGGAGCTCATGTGACTCCTTCGACGAGAGAATCGGTGTGTGTTACACACACCGATTTGAAGGTTGAGACAGGCGATGGCGGGGCGAACGACGAGTACCACATGATGGTGTGTATCAATTCGACCGACGTATTGTACGCCATGACGAAGACATTATCTCCTTATCTTCGAACCATCCCTCTAGTGGTCGCTACGGTGCCTCCTCAAAAGCTCGACTGTGGAAAGGGGGTGGAAGCCATTGTGGACGCGACACATGCTGTCCATCGAGTGTGGACCGATGCATGCACTGGCCCTTCGCGTGTTTGGTGCAGTGAGTTCACCAACAGCCTCGTCGGGCTCTACAATGTTCTCTACCAGCACACGAGCTCCATGGCAAACCAGCCATCGGGTTCGCTCACGACAACCTTTGCAGCACTACACCATGCCCTTCTCCTCTCGGCCTTCTCCATTGTCCTCAGCGATCGTCTTGCCAACGGAGGTGACATGGACACCATGCGCATATGTGGCCGTGCTCTCATGTCGGCCGTGGACGGCGTTCGGGAACCTGACTTGCACGAGTGGGTCGTGGACGAATGTGAAGCGTTCCTCCGCGGCCGCTGGACGGACGCGTCCATGGAACCGATGTCCCTCTTCTTCAGCCAAACGAAATACCTCGCTTCGTTTCCGCACTTCCAGATCCCACGCGCATCCACCGTTGCATCGACGACGATTTGATGGCGGAAGTGTACGCCATATCGCCGACCCTGGACGGCGAACTCCGAAAAGTCTGGAAAGTTCAACAACGCTATGTCAAACGCCTTCGTCACGTCGCCGTACCCCACGCCCACGGCCGCGGCGCGAGATGGATTACGCCGTCCAGTTTGACATGGGGCTGCTCGGAATGCGATTGCACGAATGGAAAGGCACAGTGCGCGTCGGCGAGATCAAGAGCTCCGGTCAAGCGGCAATGAGTGGTCAAGTGTCCGTCGGAGACACGATTATGGCAGTAAATGAGCTCTCCCCGAGCATCCTTGGGGTGCAGGGCATCGAAGCAGCCGCGTCTACAGGCCGGTTGCTGATTGCATTCCATTAGCCTGTCAAAGACGATGCGCCACGCCCACCAAGAGACAGAGTCGTGAAGGGCGAAACCTTTGCTGATGAGAATATTTTACTCAGTAACGTTGCCGTGTCCGTGCGCGGCAGTGCTACAGATGCCGGTGATAGCCCCATGGACCCGCTCGTCGTTGCATTCCGCATGCCCTCGTGTTTCGATCTTTCATGAATGTGACCCTCTGTCATTTAATATTTTTGTCGATGCGAAATATAATATTTGACAGGGCAGCCCTTTTCACTTGTTGAAGCTGAGCTTCTGCAATTGGGTCAATTGCAGTCCCATTCTTCAACGCGCCAACGGCTCTGCATTCATCTAGATGCCGACTTCAGTGCAGGCCGGCATGTCTCGCGAGATCCGCGCCTTCGATGCCATGCACCTCAACACCAAGGAAGAGGAAGAAGAAGACGCGCTCATCAAGGTCGAGGCAGTCGATTCATTGGGTTTGAGTCGACGAGAGTTCAATCACGCGCGTGTGCACTTCAAAAAAGAGAAAGAAGACGAGAAGGGCCGGTCGGTGCGTTTCGAGGCAAGCGCGGGCAGTGTCCAAGCCAAGTCGTCGGTCGAGCGGACGGCATACATGCGGAACCTCACCTTCAGGGCATCGGCGTCGGACATTGTGCAGTTTTGCCGCGACCGCGGGGTCGACACAATCGTGCGGTGCGAAATTCATTCGGACGAGTTGCTTCGATCCAAGGGAAGCGCCAGCCTGACTGTGACAAGCAACGAAGCGTTTGAGACGCTCTTGGCACTGGACAACGCCCTCTGCTACGGCCGGAATGTGAGAGTGAAGGAGGACACGCGGCCACGCCACCGACGGTTGGTGCGCGACGCACACGTGCATCGCTGGTCGGGAACATCGCTCACGGTGGGTACCCTTGTCCGCGCGACAGGTATTGTCTCGTCATATATCCATTCTCACCAGTCGACAGAGGAATTTGTCCCTTGCTGGAATTCCACGGCCAAGATCGTGATGGAATTTGACGGACACGGCACGCGGCAACTCGCGCTCGAGTTTGGCGGATTGCACCGCGTCGAGTTCAAGGTTTTCTTTGACTTTTTCTTCATCTCCTCATGAGTTGTTCGATGTAGGTGCGGGATGTGGTGCGTTGCTGCGTGCATGCTTTGGACCACGGTCGCGCCTGCAATCTCTGGCTACGTCTGCGCCGCCCGCCGTTCTGTTTCCGCATGGACGACGACCCTCTCGGCCTTGGCTTTGGTGGGATTCTCAAGGGCCTCCAATCGTCGCATCTCTGGGAGTTAACGCCGCAGTCGTCGTCGGAAGACAGTTGGGTGCGTACGACGGATCCGTCCAAGGATGTGGGGGCCTTTTCGCACTGCCTCTCGTACGTGACGACGTTGCGCGTTTCGGTCAAGACGGTCCTTGAGACGCTCAACAGTTTTGGGCTGCGCGGGCCCGAGTGCCACATTCCCAAGCGCATGGGCGAGTCGCCGCCGTTCCAACTGGGGGCGTGGAGCGGCGGCGACGACGCGATCTTTGCACCCCTCCCGTGGGTCATTCGGTACGCGCTGCATGTGTTGGTCGCGCGGCACAAGCTCGATGTGATGGACGGCATGTTTTGCACGACGTTGGTCAAAGCGCTCTTGGCATCCCCGAAGAACGATGGCGAGCTGAGCCGAGGCATCTTGGCGCTGCGCATGGACACGCCCGAGCGCATCGCCACCAAGCTCTTGCGGCTCGCCACGTCCCCGCCCCTTGCGGTCGACGCGCATGTGGCGCATTTGTCCCAGACGCCGCTAGTGCGTCGGGTGCTCGTGACGCCGCTCCGCGTGGTGCCCGAGGCACCCGAACCAGACCAGACGAATCGCGTCCTGCGGGACTACCACGCCCACTTGGACCGCTTTGTGCGCGTGACGTTTGTGGACGAGTCGTTTGCGTCCATCTTTAGCGTCCAGCGGTCCAAAGATGTCTTTGAACGGCTCAGCACGATGATTCGAGACGGCCTGTGGATCGCCGGTGAAAAGTTTGAATTTCTTGCGTACTCTGGCAGTCAACTGCGGTCGCAAAGTTGCTGGTTCTTCAAGACGCCGACGGCCGACGAAGTGGGCCACGTGCCCTCGATCGCCGAGATTCGCGCGGCACAGGGGGATTTCAACGGCATTGACGTGGCCGGAAAGCGCGCGGCGCGACTCGGTCAAGCGTTTTCCAGCACGATCCCGGCGGTCGAAGTCCCGCGGGAGAAGACGCGCACGATTGCCGACGTTGAGCGCAATGGGTTTTGCTTTTCTGATGGCGTGGGGTACATTTCCGAAGAGCTGGCGACGCAAGTGAGTATGAAGATGGACCTCAAGTGGACGGCGTCGGCGTTTCAAATTCGGTATGCCGGGGCCAAGGGCATGGTGTCGGTGCGTCCGCCGTCCATGCAGTACGAGGTGGCCGACATGGTGCTACGTCGCAGCATGGTCAAATTCCCGTCCGAGAAGACGAAGCTTGAGATTTGCATGGCCCCGTCGGCCATGACGTTTTACTTGAATCGGCAGATCATTTCGGTGTTGAGCTGCCTCGGTGTGCCGGACCGCGCGTTTTTGAAATTGCAAGACACGATGATGGCCACGATGTCGCAGTGCATGAGCAGCCGAGAGGACGCGATCGCGCTCTTTGAGCAACATGCGACCGCTGCGCCAGCGCTGTGCTTGCTCAAGGCCGGTGCGACTCTGTGTGACCAACATGTCTTTGAATGGGTCGATGCGTTGCGCCACCGCCTCCTCCTTGACATCCAACTCAAGGCGCGCATCTACGTCCCCCAAGGCGTCTGCCTCGTCGGTGTGCTCGACGAGACCCACACGCTCGAAGCTGGGACTGTCTTTTTTCAAACTCGATCATCCGACTATGTGCTACCGCCGTTTGGCGCCTCGGTCGTCGTCGGGCGGTCCCCCGTGCTCCATCCCGGGGACGTTCGCGTGCTTCGTCGGGTCGACCTCGAGCCCTTGCGTCACCTCTACGACGTGGTCG
>VJMH01000556.1:0-10620 GCA_009835185.1 Aphanomyces stellatus
GGCCAATTGTGGCGATTGTTGAAGGCGCTCTGGATCATCTTGATATTGGCTTTGCGCGTTTCATGGCATGGGCTCAACACTTGAATGTCACACAGTTTAGCCCCCCAACAATGTCGGGACAATCATCAGGTAATCCTCCGTCCGCTAACGTCTTGTTGGAGAAAGTCTTGGCCAGCAACAATGCCCTTCTTCTCCGCCTTGATCGGCTCGAGGGTGCACTTGCAAAGCTCACCAGCGAAGTCGCCGGGCCGCGTCTCTCGATCCCTGCGAGTAAGAGTACGAGCGAATTGAAATCCATGAAGCGTCAAATCGACGACAAGGTTGCTCATCTGCCAGACGCCAAGAAGACTCGAGGCACCAGCGTGAGTCTACACGAGGCCTGGGACAAGTGGTTCATGTCTGCGCCGCCAATGTACGCCTCAAAGGGTACCGTGGATCGGCAAACGAAGGCCCAATCTCGTGCCATCGTTGCGTTTATGCGCCTCTTTGTAAATGACAATGGCTACGTGCTTGACCCTTCTCAAATTGACTATCGTTCGACGGTGATGGAGGTTGGCCTCCTGCTTGAAAGTCGTGCTACAGCCTTCCTTCGCACCTTCGGATCAACGGCAAATGTTGTTGGTCCAGCCCTCAAGGCGCTGCGCTAGTTGCGCAACGATGGCTCACTTGACGCTAGCTCCCACCGACTTTAACAGTTGTTGACATTGGGGGTTATTATCGATCCAACTCCACCAACAATGCGCATGATTCCAGACAAGAAGTTGTTGAATTAACTTTTGAAGTATATGTCTATCTTATGTATCAAAATCGTTTTCAGTCGCTAGATGTAGCAACCAACCTCATGGTTTGGTTTATCGCGGTGGTGGCAGACTGCGCGTTGACTCGGCGGAGCTGGTCAAGAACGTTTTGACGACCACGGGCGTGTTTTTGTGAACTTGTAAAATGTCTGACGACAGAGGATTGATCGTGTCGTGCGCGGACGTGGACGCATTGGTCGCGTTCGATGGTCGCTTCGAAGACGACGACGGCGCGAACGATGTGAAAGAGATGGGGCGCCGCCGCCAGCGGGTCGAGGGGGTTGAAAGCTCGTTGCTTTCGGTGCAGTCGTCTCGCCGTCATGTCGGCTTGGAGTGTTGATCACGCATCCGTGTCATTCTCTCTCGTGTGTTGCAGTGGTAGGTGACGCTGGGTCGTGGGTTGACGTCGCTGAACATGGTCACGTTGTTGCCGCTCGGGTGGACAGGCTCGCTGTCCATACAGAACGACGCAAACGCCGTCTGGGCGTGGGCTCGCAGGTCTGGCTGGTCCGAGGTCCACCGATACGCTCGATGTGTTAAATTTGGTGTCGCTTGTGAATCTTTATCGTCCGAACATTAGTTAATTTTAGTTCACACAAAAACACGTCGAAATTGACTCCAGTAATTCGAGTTGCGCTAGTTTTGCAAGTCCCCTAGTGTGACGTCGCACCGATTCTGTGTTGCATCACAAAATGACCTCACCTTGTTTGGATGACTCGAACAGATCGAGCAACTATTCTTTTACCGTGCGCAGCCGGAGTTCAAATGTCGAGGTAGGAAATTAGTCATTTCTAAAATGCCTTAATATGAAGATTGTTTCCTGTTTTTACCTGACGGGTATCGAAATCGTGTTTTCAGATCTCGTCACGATGTGGCATCGAACAACGCAGCACATTGAAGTCTATTATTTGCATTGAAGTCTATTATATGCACATTAATAATTGGAATTAATGCAGTTTGTTAGTACCGTCAATATTTAAGAAAACGTAACTCGTTTGAATAACGGGAGGGACTTTGGTGTGTTCTCTTTATCCATTCTAGTCGCGCCCCCAGTCGACTAGTGTTGCGCACAACAATGAATAAATCACACAAGTTATTAACTATTTTTCTGGCTCTTCGGCGACATTGCCCTGGGCCTCCCCAGAATGTCGTTCGCGGAAGGCTCATGGTGCGATGCGGCAGGTAGTACACAGAATGCACTTCGATCGATCTAACTAGTGCATAAGATATCATTCCAACAAATGGTACAACTCACCGCTGTCGCTTGGCAACGTAATGCGTCTTCTTTCTTTGTAGCCTTTCTTGAATCATTGACATTTTCGTTTGAAGTGCACGCAATCGCCGACGTTTTCCTATCAATACTTGAGAACATGAGAATATTCGATGTTGTAACGTACGCTCGGCAGGGTAGTCGCCCATATTTGTGCGCCAAGCTTCAATCGAAGGCTCGATGGTCTCTTCATTGTCAACAACCCTTGGCCCAATCGGGTAAGCCGAAAGTGCTGCCACCCGCCGAATGATGGCAAGCGCAACAGAGGCACGAGATAGCTTGCGGCGACGGGAGGCGGCACGTGTTGACGCGGGCGCTTTGCGGCCACGCGAGGATGCCTTGCCACGAGGTTCAACTACAGGAGTGCGGGGAACCACGGACATGGTGCGCTCCCGGGGTGTCGTGACAGAATTGCGTTCCCATGTGGACGGTAAGCGAGCACGCGCGCCAAAGGCAAGCGTAGGGGCATGGAGGACGCCGCGGGTAGACACAAACAACGTGCCGAAACGGGAGGACGTTGATGCGGTTGGGGCGACCACGCTTAACGTGGAGGTGTGAGAGGCCGCGGCAGGGGAACCAGCGAGCACAGACGATGCGGGTGTGGTCATGAACGCGGCAAATTGGAAGTGAGATTGTTCAACGTATGAAAAGCATGTTGAAGTTAGAAAGATTTCTTCGAACGATGGTTTCTCAAGATACTGTTATTGTTCGGTATTTTTGCTCTTGAATGGCGTTTAACGCTCTGTAGGCTTCAGAAACAACGTTTTTTCAGTTTTCGAAAGATTTTCGAAATCAAAATTGCCTTTGGCCAATCGATGAGTTTTTGGATGTTTTTCTTCCATAAAATCCTATCAAAATTTATGTCCGGTTAATCTGGACGAACGGATGAATTCATTGGCCATCGAGGCAAACCCACCCCGCCAACAGAATCTGTCCTGTGTGATTGTTCAATTTGCCTTTGAGTGCACACATCCGACTTCGAGATCATGCAATAACTTCGATTTCCTCGTTCTCGACCCACAGGCCACGAGAGCGAAATCTAAATTGCCCATGATATGCCGACGTCCAAGGCGTTCGAAGTTCGCCGATCGCGCTTGAAACGATGTTTTTCAGCTTATGAAAGAATTTTGGAAATCAAAATCCTCATTAGCCAATCGCTGAGCGGACATGCAATTTTGCAGGTTTTTCGCCTGCAATCACCTTCAAAATTGAATATCCGGTTAATCAGGCCAGAATCTAACCGGATATTGAATTGGTGTCGGCGTCCAATAATTGTCGGTGTCGTTACTGTATGGCCGAAGAGTTTTTGCGTTTAATTGCCATGCACACACGAGAATTTGAATTTGCGTCCAAAGGACCGAGGGAGGGAGTGCAGGAAGCCGTGAGAGGAGACAGCGTACAAGACCTTCCTTATGCAGCCAAGTAAAGCCGCGTGGACCTCATGCAGTTGATCTTCGAGAGAGGGGACGTCGATGTCAATGCCGAGGGCAAAACAAACGACAAGGATGGAAAGCAGGTCCAGCTTCATTCTGATCGATCTGACAATGCCGTCTTGGCATGTGCTTGTGAGCACGGTCGTATCGACGCCGTCGCATTCCTCTTGTCGCACGACGAGCTATTTCTGGACCACGTCTGTAAAGTATATGAGAATCGTGCCGTGTCATTGCGATCGACAGAGCTCCTGAGAACTTGTGAAGGCAGTTCCGTGCAGCAACTAATACCAGGTCGAAAAAATGTTCGAGCTAAAAGGTCAAGGATATATTCTTTTTATCTCGTTGTAGCAATTTGTTGCAGAGTTCAAGAATCTTGGGACTACGTCAAGTATATTATGTATTTGCTCTCGGGGCGGTGAAACGAATACTTGGTGACTTGGCTGGCACCACCAAGCCCCGCCTTCAAATAAGTTGGGTATAACTTGAATATATTCACGAGCTGCCAGGCACAGTACCTTGTCTCGAACTGGCAAACCAAGACGGTATATTTTGACCGTTTCGACAGCATCTGCACTGCCACTCTCACGGGAATCCATGGGCAACAAAGCCGGCCGACATGTGGCAGCCAAGGCGGCGTTTGACGAGGGCGTTGATATCGAGGACGTTGACATGGAACGACTCTACCTTCTTCAACTCGACGCAATGCTCATCAAGTTCAAACGTCGAATTGCTGCTGGCACATTCGCAGACGTCTGGTTGGCAAGCTATCATGGGTCGGAAGTGGCCGTGAAGACTCTCCACGGCACAAGACGCACGGCCGACCAAATAGGATGCTTCATCGACGAAATTAAATTGCACGCTGCCTTTGATAGCACATACGTTGTTCGCTTTATCGGCGCTGCATGGACAAGGCCCTCAGATCTCTCGCTCGTGATGGAATACATGGATGGCGGGGACTTGTGCCAATACCTCGGCGCGTTCTCTGTGGGCGCGATCGGCTGGGACAGGAAGCTATCGATTATCCACGACATTGTTGAAGGCCTTGTTTATTTGCACTCGCACAATATTATTCACCGCAACATCAAATCACGCAACGTACTTCTCGACGCATCGACGTTACAAAGCAAACTCTTTGATTTTGGCATTTCCAAGGAAGATATGCAAGCGACCATGACGATGGGCGTCGGGACCTTCCGTTGGATGGCTCCTGAAGTGATTCAACACCAAGACTATACACTGTCGGCCGACATTTATTCTTTTGGAGTGCTCTTGTCGGAACTCACGACCCACGAACTCCCCTTCGCCGACTTGAAAAATCCCGCGACGGGAGCACAAATGCCAGATTCAGCAATCATGGTCAAAGTGGCGGCTGGGACAGTGTGTCCAACATTGGCACCAACGTCGCCCGCGTGGCTCGTCCAGCTGGCCAAGCAATGCCTCTCCAACGACCCCAACGATCGACCAACAGCAATGCAAATTGGCTATTCTTTGCTCTCCATTATGCGAGATCACGACTACCCCCAAACTCGAGTTCTACGGCAGAGATCAGTACCAACTACAGAGAGATCAGCCAGTCCCCCGTTTTCCCACGGTGAATTGAAGCAACACACCAAGCCTTCAACCAGTGATGGTGAACTACTAAACAAAGTCAACATGGGAGACCTAGAGCTATACCGTATCAGCTACAATGCCCTCCATCGGAAAAAAAATATTGGCTCTGGTGCATTTGCAGACGTTTGGTTGGCAAGTTATGAAGGCAACAACGTAGCAGTTAAGGTTCTCCACATCATCCACACCAGAGGAATCAGCATGCATCAATTCCAAAGCTTCATCGCCGAAATCCAACTCCACGCCAGATTTGAAAGTCCCTACATTGTTCGCTTTATTGGCGCTGCGTGGACAAGACCCTCAGATCTCTCGCTCGTGATGGAATACATGGATGGCGGGGACTTGCGGGATTACCTCCATTCATTCTCTATGGACGCGATCGGTTGGGACAGGAAGCTATCGATTATCCACGACATTGTTGAAGGCCTTGTTTATTTGCACTCGCTCAATATTATTCACCGCGACATCAAATCCCGCAACGTACTTCTCGACGCATCGACGTTACAAAGCAAACTCTTTGATTTTGGCATTTCCAAGGAAGATGTGCAAGCGACCATGACGGTGGGCATCGGGACCTTCCGTTGGATGGCTCCTGAAGTGATTCAACACCAAGACTATACACTGTCGGCCGACATTTATTCATTTGGAGTGCTCTTGTCGGAGCTCACGACCCACGAACTCCCCTACGCCGACTTGATAAATCCCGCGACGGGAGCACAAATGCCAGTTTCAGCAATCATGGTCAAAGTGGCGGCTGGGACAGTGTGTCCAACATTGGCACCAACGTCGCCCGCGTGGCTCGTCCAGCTGGCCAAGCAATGCCTCTCCAACGACCCCAACGATCGACCAACAGTAACGGAAATCAGCGCGATTGTCAGAAAAATTATGCTCGAGTGCGTGCCGCCCGAGGCTACCCTCCAGATCAAAATGGAGTCACTGGTTGAATCCTTGCCCACAATCTGCAAAGTTGACTTGTGTGACCTTGAACCGTTCCGACTTGGCACTGGGGATATCGCAATCGCCAAGCCTGTCGGTCGTGGCACTAGCATGGAAGTGTTTGCCGCCACGTTCGGCGCGAGTCCTGTTGCGGTCAAACAATTACTGCCCGTAAAGAAATCCAGCGATCACGCGGTTGAAAAATTCGTCCAAGAAATCAAGCTCCACATCACCGCTAAGAGCCCTTTTATTGTTACGTTTGTAGGGGTTGCGTGGACAACTCCGTCGGATTTGATGCTTGTGACCGAGCTGATGGACGGGGATTTGCGAACATTTCTCGAAACCTCGCCCATGAATGCGGTCGACTGGAACTTGAAATTCAAGTGCGCGTATGACATTGCAAGCGCGTTGGTCTATTTACACACACTCCGACCACGCATTATCCACCGCGACATCAAATCGCGCAATGTATTGGTCCGGACAGCTTCGCTCGAGTGCAAACTCGCCGATTTGGGTGCGTCCCGCGAATTTGACGGTGACATCCAAACGCTCACGGCCGGTGTGGGGACCTTTCGGTGGATGGCGCCAGAAGTGTTTCAAGATACGCATTACGACACGTGGGCCGACATGTATTCATTTGGCGTTCTTTTGTCGGAACTAGCCACACACCAGATTCCATACGAAGGCTTGACAAACGACCGCGGGGCACCCATGAGTGAGATGGCCATCATGGCGAGAGTCATGAACGGAACTCTAAAGCCCGAGTTTACGCCCGACACGCCATCTTGGTTTGTGGAGTTGGCCATGAAATGCTTGGCGGTGGAACCCGCGGTGCGCCCCACGGCGATGCAAGTGGTGCATTTGATCAAGCAAAAGATGGACAATCAAGATTCAGGGGGCGGTTTTGGGTTGCAACAAGCCAAAGCACCTCTGTCGGTGCAAAACCCAGCAACCGCCATGGCAATATTATTTGACGACCACATGTTTTTCAAACTGGCGCAATGCCCGGCGACGATGCATTTGTTGGCTGACTTTGAATTGGTGACGAAGCTGCAAGCCATCCAAAATTGTGTCGATAAAGCGTCCGATCTTGCTAGCGATCCTCGAATGGCCCCAGTGTTTGTGGCACTTGCTTCAACCCAGCCATCGACAGACGCGGTCGCGAGGGCGTTTGGCCCTGACATGATTTCCAAGATCGCGTCAAACCCCAGAACCATTCAGTTCCTCACAGATTCGTCATTTTACCTCAAATTGACAAGCGTCCAACAAGACGTATCAAAACTACCATTGCATATGGACGACTGGCGCATGGGAACTGTGCTGACCGAGTTGCTGCAGGATGCTCTAGCTCTCGATACATCAACCTTTGACACGTTGAAAGCCCTCGTGGCATATATTGGTCAAGAAAAGGGCAAGCAGTGGCCACTCATCAACAATTTTGTTCTATGCTCCGAAGTGATCGCGGCAAGCAACCACAGCATCTTCCGTGCTGAAAACATGAAGAAACGACACCAAGCATGGGTTGCCAAACTCTCGGACCAGCGCCACGAGCTTGATTTCTTCGATGCTATCTACAAATTAGGCCCAGATGACGTAGCGCGGGCGACGCGCCATTTTGTCCAATGCGAAGAATGGGGCGAAGTCAAGATTTTGTCGTTTAAGTGTTTTGCTGTCGTCATGGAGCGTGGTTTAGCCAACTGCGCCGAGCGCCTCCCACGGCTCCAAGCGAATGATTTCCTCCGTTTCAGTTGTCTCAAAGAAATCCTCGATGCCATCCGCGTCGTTCATGAGCTTGGGTACATCCACGGCGACATCAAGCTGGAGAATGTCGTCTATTTTGGCGATGAAGCTGGCTACAAGTTGATTGATTTCGATAATTCCGCCAGGCCTGGAGATCTCTGGGCCAAACATTGCACGGAAGAGTACTGTCCACCGGAAATGGCCAAGTTTATGTTGGGCCACACGGAAAATTTAATTGCATTGCCTACGTTTGACGTGTGGTGCGCCGCTGTGCTCGTGCTCAAATTGTTTGTGCGTCAAGGCCACTTGCTTGAATTTTTGGCCATCGACAACGAGGATATCTTGAAAGAAATTGCCAAGCCTGGGTTTTCCTTCCAAGCAAGTATTGCAGCAGCGGACCTGAGCGAACGAAAAAAAGAATTGCTGGCCAAATGTCTCGACGTCGACCCAACGACACGCGGTACGCTGGACGATCTCACCCGCCTTGCCCCGTCATTGAAGACAACGACCAAGGGATCGGAGCTCACCGATTTGTACAAAAAGAGGAATATCCTAGATCCCAGTTGCAGCAGCGGCGGCTCGCTCTGATGTGTTTGAATCTCCGATTGTTATGGGAGCAGTCGTGTGCTCGATCGATCGTAAAATATTGCGTTTTAGCGACTGACAAGTACTAGTATATCGATTTGTTTGCAATATTCTGTTACACATATATAAGACTAGTATTCCTGAACGTCCTCCTCATTACGTTAGTTGGTCGACAAATTCTATTCAACGACGCCTTGGATCGCGATGAATGCATTCAAAATATCCTTGGGTAAAGCGATGGTGATTGATGCATCACAGGAAACGCACTCATATTTACTTGTTTCTGTGGAATCCAATTGCATTTAGAAATGGCGAATTGAGCTGTTGCTACATACTAGTATCCCCCCGGATTGGGCAAGTACTACAGGGCCAACGCGCAGTATATTTTTCTTTCCATGGTGCCTGTCGCCAACCCCCACCAAGAACTTTTGTTGGCAGATTTATTTATCACAACGCCACGAGGGGAGCAGAGTACTCTGGAAATGATTTATTTGCGAGTGTCCGAGAGGAAGATGCTTGGTGAAGTTAGAAGGTTGACTGCATCGTACATCCGGCCTCCTCCTTCCATACGACTGGCATTTCAGCTTGAGTGAATATCCCTCGATAGGGGAACATGATGGCCTGCTCGAGCGTTGCCCAGTCTACAGAACCATAGTGTACAACGCACCGTACATCCTGTTTTGACTCCAGTGTCATGAAGGATGTGTTTTATGGCATAATAGGGTGAACATTTGCTGCATTCAATGGTTGAGATCTCCACCGTGCGCATTTGAGCCTCTTTTCAAAGTCGTCTTTAACGCCACCTCGCTGTTCATGCAAGCCAAAATGAGAACAATCTGGAAACTGCCGCGTTCGATACGTGGCGTCCTGCTCCTCTGCCCAACTTTTGTGTTTTCCCCGCTCGAATGCTCGAATCTGTTGCATCTTGAGTCAATTATGTGACACGGCGAGAATGTTTGGGTTTACATGAATGATCGTATGCGGTTGTGAATTCTCTGGCAAAACTTGAACAATTGATTTAGGTGAAAACCCCAGTGAGAGGTCCTTTCTTCACTGGACTGCACGCTCTTGTCCACATAAGAAGTCTCGCTTTCCTTTTGTCGCTGGCAGCATGTTATTTCGGCGGGTAGCGGCACATGCGGCCCATCGCCGTTCTTGGTCCTCATTGTTTATGCAGCGCCATGGACTTATCCAATCAGGAGGTGGCGACACCCAAACGTATGTCTCCCATGAGCCAATCAAAACCCAGCAATTGCCGTTTCTACGTCTTGGAAATCATCCCGTAGCCAATCAGAAGCCGAGGACATGAATATGACAAGGCAGAGACACTGTCCGCCATGTTGAAGTTGCGTTTGAAGTTGGCATTTTTTTGCGACGCGCCACTCGACGACCCCCTGGACCTCAGTTTTCAATTTACCACCAAGTTCGCTCGTTCATTGTTCCATGGCGCCGCTCGATTTGCCCACCCGCCACGTCCAAAATGCCAACATCACGCCCGAAGCGACCGATGTGCTCTACCATCTCGGCCTTTCGTACTCGGAAGCGAACCGCGCCGAAATTGCCTCCATTTTTGGCAATGTCAAGGTGCATTCCAACAACCAACCAAACGATGTCTTATCATATGACACATAGTTTTTCATCTGCGGTGGTAGCGCCGATCGCATGAAGACATTTGCCCATAAACTCGCCGAGAAGCTTCAAATCACGACGCCGTTTGGGTACAACATTGCGCCGATCGGGTCCACGTCTCGTTATGTGATCTTTAAAGTCGGCCCCGTCCTCATTGCCAACGTACGTCTTAAATTGAACTTCCAAACCGTGTCTTACAATATTGTAGCATGGCATGGGCATGCCTTCCACGTCGATCCTTCTCCACGAAGTGACCAAGTTGCTTGAACATGCTGGCGCCCACAACGCCGTATACATTCGCATGGGCACGAGCGGCGGCGTCGGCGTCGACGGCGGCACCGTCGTCATCTCGTCCGAAGGCCTCAACCACGAACTCAAGCCCATCCATTACATTCCGATCCTCGGTCAGATGCACGAACGACCCTCGACACTCGACCCAGTCATTGCACAAGAAATCGCTTCTACGTGTGCATCGCTTGGCTTGCCCCATACGATTGGCAAGACGTTGTCGTGCGATGATTTCTACGAAGGTACAACTTGAAATGGCAAAAAACAAATGGATGGCTCATTTGGATGGATGGCTAGAACAAGGCCGCCTTGACGGTGCCATTTGCGAATACAC